>JAPYZA010004635.1:0-17249 GCA_030522685.1 Eupelmus azureus | reverse complement strand
ACAGAATAATTTTCAAAACCCACACGAGCGAAGATCAACCAAAAAATAAGCCATCACCACTGACATCACTCGGAAATAAAGAAGCATAGAAAAAGAAAACGGCCTATACCAGCTTAAAAATCTTTCTGAAAATGACGTGAAACTCTACTAAGGCAGATAGCACACGTGCAGCGCACTGGCTCACTCTCGGGCTCGTACTTTATTCGTCTATCAACAATGTTCGCCGCGGCAAAGTACACAAACCGAGCCGCAGCTCCCGTCCAAGCTTACGTAAGGCAATAAACCGTACTCCCCCCGCTCTTTCTCTTCTTCTCTGCCAAGGATCAATCGACGATTCCACATTCTCGGAATTTCCGCACGTGATCCAATAACTTAGAGCCGAGATGCGGAAGAATGCGCCGAAATCGAAAGAAGAAACAAGGGAATTTTACAATATCGTGTGGGGGCGAGGCATGCGCGAAAGTTTCTAAGTCACGTGGTATTTCGCGTAAATACTCTCGTGTTTGTTCAAATAATTAATTTTTCACTGGTTAATTGGTAACTACAGGTTGTTTACTGCGTAGGATATTATTTTTGATATACCACAAAGTTTGACTTAAAAAAATAAACTTTCGTAAATTGGACATAGACATCTGCGCACTTGGACGGGATACATAAATAAACATTAAACTAGATAAACCCAGCAACTTGTTAGCCCCTCTTCTTAATATCAAACGCCAAACGAGCTAGCCGCAAAACCACCAGCTCCGCGATTCTTTATTTCGGCGGCCTCAAACAGGTGTCTTCCTTTCTGGCCGAGCGTCCAAAAAGCGCACTCTGCCTCTCCCTCTCCCGACTATCGTTCGCCAGCCGAAAATAAAGCTCTTCTCTCGTTCTGACGCAAGCGCGTCGCAAGCTCTCGAGTTGCCAGTGCTCTTTCTCCCTCTCGCCCACCTTTTGCTCCCGGCGTTTATCGGATATGTATGAGAGAGAGAGAGGCTATCTGTTAAACATTGTAAATTAAGCGTTATTTTGAATTTTGGGGGTAGAGAGAGCCGTGTAATTGGTGGGAGACGGACGAGTCATGTGCGCACCGGCGGGTCTAATTGGATGGATGTGAGGGAGCGGTGGTTATTTCGTTTGTCGGAGAGGATTTTCGAATTTGCGCATTTTCCATAGGTATAAATTTAGAAGAACGCGGTGCATTGCTTTATAGCTGTGCTTTTTGAGTGAACTTTCGGTCGCTCAATAGCTACTTTATCGGTATAATCGAATTGTCAAATTTATTGGATTTGATTCTGAACAGTTAATTATTCAACGATTGGCAGAATAGTGGAAAGCCCTAAATAGAATTACATCAACTTTAGCAGATGACTATACATGTCAAAATATTAAATCCCTAATAATAAAATTAACATTTTCTTATAGTTTAATGAAAGCTCTAGTATTTAATGAAAGGAGTTTCATGAATAATATTTCTATTTTTGACACTGGCTCTATCTATGCGGCTTGTTTGCAACACAGGCTCTGGATTCTTTTTTACAATTTTTTTTTCGCTTAAAACATCTGTGTATTCTTTTCAGCATACTTTTTTTAAATCTTTTTAAGCCTCTACAGGTTTCTATTAACATTTTTATTAATGTATAGGCTATGATTTTTAGAAGACAAACATTTTTTTTTAAATAAAGTGAAAATGAAGTGAGCGCATGAGTAAGTGATAATAAAAACTATACTGTAAATATATGAATTACTTTCCAAATTGATTATAAATTTTATGTACTACAATTATTTGTCTAGTACACTGTGTAATGAAAAGAAGTAAAAAATTTCCAATCCATTTCATTTATAAAATTTGTTCAGATCTCTGAGGTAGATGATTTTTACTTTCGTTGGCGTAAATTTTTATGAAACTGAATACTCCTGTTAGTCCAATGTTATGAATCTGATGGCACTCTTAAAAGTCTCCATTAACTCAGTGCACTGGCGCAACGATCCTCCCATAAAGCAATGGGCAAACACCAAGCCTTCTGGCAAAGAAGCTGACAATCAAGTTTCCTCATGACAGACGGCGTTTTTAAATACCCTTAAAAGCCTCGGGCCGTCGTTGTGGCTGACTCGCGCTCTTGTACATATGCCAGACTCTCTCGGTCCGGGCTCCGGATCGGATCTTTGTCGCGTGCGCGCTCACGTGCCGGCCCTGTGTCGCGCGCGCGCGCGCAACCATCCAAACCGGAAGAAAGCGCTCGCACGCTTCTATATCTATATGCAAGAGAGACAAAAAATGGAGAAGAGACATGTCGACGGAACAGAGGGACAGAGAGAATATGCAAAATCGGGCTTCTGATATTTTAATCGGTTCCTGCTCGGAGCCTCGATATTTTTTAATTTCTCTTTTATATATAATAACTGTCAACGCTATAAGTATATGCTATTTTAGAATAAATCTTAAAATTAACACCTACAAGTAAATTAAGAGAAAATAGGTTTATTTTCATGACAGTCTCATGACGACTAAATTTAGCTAAACCGATATGTGACGCTTGCTCTCGTAAATCTATTACATATTAATAATAGCACTTAAAATGATTTATTGTTCTCATAAAAAACTATAAATGACTTGATTGACTGCGATTCGATTGTTGATTTTTTTTCGTTATAGACAACTTACTTATAATTTGCGCTATCATAGACCTATTATTGAAAACGTATTTTATTTGAATTTTAGGCTCTATTCTTCGATTAATCGTTTGAAAAGATCACGGAATACCCATCCTAATCTTATCACTTCTCTGGATAGTATTTTTTCTTTTAAAAATTCGTTAGAGTCTACTTTTTGTATATTTACCTATATAGTTTATGTACTCTAACAGTACATAAACTTGTTTTTGTTTTTGCGTCGCTATATTGTCTTATCTATTTACCTTACGTATACTTTAATTTGTAAAGGGCTAACTGCCCGTATAATTATTTAAAATAAAATAAATTAAAAATGTACGTCTATAAATACGTATATTTAATTTTTAAGAATAATTCCATATATATTGAGTATTATTTTAACAAAGTCAAAGTAAACTTTGAAATAATAGTGATTTTAACGACAATCCCGATCTCTGTCAAAGCAAGCGCCTCAAAACTATCACGTCTCCAAAACAGCCAAGCATCGGCTCAACAAGTCAACTCTCGGCTCGGTCGCGTGCCGAATCTGTTTCCCCCCTATAGGGCAAACACAGGCGCACGCGCACCTTGAAAGGGAGAGAAATACAGAAAGTAAAGGTGAAGCGCGCGCGCGCGCGCCTGAGTATTTGAAAAGTGCCCGGAAACGCCTGGTTCCTCCCTCCAACTTATTGCCGGCTGTCCTCGGCGCCCGGTGTGTAGCTTCGCCGTCTGCGCGTTTTTGAGAAAAGGGGGAAAATCAAGCGCGGGTGCAGAGGTATTTAAAAAGAGGAGGAGAGCTCTAGGATGGGGGAGATGCGCCGAGGGGGAGCCTGTAAATATTGTAAATTTCGAGGGCTTGGCAGGTCTGTAAGCAGCTATTTCCTTTTTTATACTTACAAGGAACAAATAAAAATTATTCAATTTATCTTCTTACGATTTACATATTATGTTAAAATTAGCGAAAATTATTGGTTCCATATACAAGCTCTATAACAAGAAATTCAAAAAATTAAATTATCTACTTTTAATTATAAACTAAATAATTAATCAAATTTAATTATTAACTAAAAATCTCAAGAATTAAAGATTAAAATTTTAATTATTATTTATTTGGAATTAAGTCCTCGATTTTAATTAATTTTTTGCAACCCTGAAATACCCATTTTCCGGTAAGTCTACGACCTGTATATGGTTATGGTTTTAATCGCAAGCTACAGATGTATAAATACTTTAGCAAAGTTCTCAAAAGCTGAGTTATCCAATTCATTCGGAGGCGCAAGAAGGCAAACCCGCTAGCACATCCACAGCTACAGAGGCGAAATGACAGTAAGAGTGGAACAAGACGAAACATTAGGAAAAACAAGCAATAAAAAGGCCTCGCGCAGACAGAAAAGGGAAAACGAGAATGAGAAGATAACGAGATAGAGATAAAAATAGGTGCGAGGAGAGAAAGAGAGAGGGGGGAGAGGGGAGCGAGAGAGAGAAAGGAATAAAAAGAGGCGCTCGAAGAAAACAGAGTCGCGCCGGAGAGAGAGAAGATAATGAGATAGACTAGAATAGAAGCGGGTAGAAAGCGCGTAGCAGGAGAGAGTAGAGGTATATAGAGCGACGTTCGACTTTTTAAGTAGCGGAGAGGATTACAGGAGCTTTCAGTTTTAGACAGTGATTCCGGAAAGAAGATAAGTGCCTTAGTAAATAATTACAGATGCGTGTGAATAGTTAAATGCTTGTTAGAGATAAAATTAGCAAGTCGGTTGTATTTTGACGAAAGCGAGAAGCAACTTTGTCTCCCTCAACATTGTTCGCCAAAATCTGTTTATAGCTTTCCTCATGCTCGATAAAATGTACGATTAGAGCGAGTTCGCGCGCTCTAACATTGAATTTCTTGCCAAGTGCATTTCGAAAACGTTTTCTTCTTTATTTATTGCGTTCCATTACTGATTCCATCGTAGATATATGCATTGATTTCGCTATATTATAAAAATATTTCGTCGCCGCTACTGACGCCGTATATCAGAATTCTGCTTCCTCGCCAATCTTTGATATTTTACAACGATTTTCACGTTATTTATTCACTTTTTCACGTTATTTTCCAAGATTTTTACGTTATATTATTTAATTTGATGTCGTTTTACCCTTATTTTAAGATGCTGTGGTTAATTTTTGTTGCTATTATTGAGGTTTTTCCTTTTGTTTACAATCACATTACGTTATTCCTTTATTTTTTACGTTATTTTCTTAACTCGATGTATATTTCCTGTTATTTTGTAATATTTTCGTTCATTTTGCGTTATTACCGACATTTTCTCTCTGTAAAAGCTCAAATAAATGAGGCGTCGCTTGAAATATTGTATCAAGAATAAACGCCTTTCCGCTATTTGGCAATTTGGCAAAATATTTAACGTGTTATTTAATTTATTTAGCCAAGTCCATTATGCCTTAAATATGCTTCAAATTACAACTAGCCCAATAACCCTACGTCGATACAGAAGAAAGAAAACGATAGCAATTCTCCAGAATTCAAACAAGACGAAAGAATCGTATACAAGCAACTGACTCGCAGCAACCTGACCTTACAGACGAATTAGTCTGCACCCCGCGAAGCCAGCTTGCACCTCCCGCGGAAAAAAGCATGTAGCGGCAGAAAGCGAGTTCGCCAGGAGGGCCATCGCCTGTACATATACGCTCTCTCCTCCTTCTCCTCGGCATGGGGTTCGCACTCGACGCTGGCTATTTTCGAGCTGCCTGCAGCTGTCGCTCCCTCGGTCCTCTTTCTCTCTCCGTGCGGGTATATATGTGCGCGAAGCACCTCCCGGCGGCGCGCGTATACGCGCCACGGTCAGCCGTCGCGATGCCCCTGCGCGCGAAGAGGAGAGCTGAATTTCTGGCGCGACGTATAGTCGACGAAGCTTGCGACGGGTACGACGACCTCGCACCGCAACGGAATCGCTGCATCTATGGATTGCTGGTTCGAGAGTAGCTCGGTTGAGCTTTTTATGACTTTATCAACCTTCAAGTAATTGCTGCTCGATGATGGATTCAATCATGCCGAATTCATTTATGTGATAGAAACAAGTTATTGAACCAGGCAAAAAGCTTGGAAGGAAACTCGATAAAGCGTTTCATTGAATAGCGAGAGCTGCCTAATTTTCAAACTTCTCTAGCAGCAGAAAGTCAATTCATTGAGAGGAACATAGAGAGACTTGGCGCATTCATGCGGACCCATTAACAAAAGTCCAAAGCGACCAATAGCGACTCTCTTTCTCCCAGGTTTACCTCCCGAACTAAGCACACCTATCAGCTCTAGCATCGGATCCTGCTCGACGTTTTCTAGCTGACAATCAAAATACTGGCCACCAGCCAGCCAGCCTCTACTGCGGCTAATGTCTCACCAGAGCTAATGCGTGTATAAAGCACCATGCGCGCTGGACTTTATCCAAAGATATACATGCTCGCTCTGGGGCTAGTAAAGTCGCTTGCTTGCTACCGCCATAGACTGGATTTGCTCGCTTTACAATAGGTGGATTTGTCGCTTTGTAGTGTACGATGCTGTATTTATGATCTCTCCTTTGCCACTGCGCTGGGATCGGCTTACTTTCATCTTCTTCTTACCCTTTCATCTTTGGCATTCAGAAGAGATGTGAATTTTTATTGGAACCTGCCTTATTTCAACAATTTGTAAATACTTTAATAATTTCTGATACTTGACAAATTTTTTCTTCGAAGGATATATAAAATATATTCGACACGATAAAGGATAAACAAATAGAAGTTCAGAAAGTTTTTCTTAATCATAACTCTTAATTTAGTCTCCAACTCTTTTTTCCTAAGGAGAGAAAGAAGACGGAGAAACAATAATAGTTTACTTTCAAAATATCAGCTGCGCATTGTTTTTTCTTCATGTAAAATCATGTAAACATATTTCATTGCCTCAAATCTGTTATTATTTATTTCTATATTTTTTCCTAATAATATGATTTGCATTAATATAAACAGTTACAAATCGTTATAATTAAGAATAATTTTAAAAAGAATTAATCTATAAGACCACAAATTAATATTGCCTATTAATAAATAATTTCATTAAATTTGCAACAATCGAATGTGAACAATCGATATAACTTAGCTCGAAACGAACCACAGCCCAACCCTCTTACAACTGTAAAAAACAGTTCCAGCAGTGAAAGTTCCGAAAACCTGAGACCTCCAAGCCTAACCTCATAGAAGACAGCTTTAATACCCTATAATTCTGACAAAGCGACAAGCTTTTTTCCAGATTAAAAAGACAGTCTCACTCTCGGTCCTCCGAGACAGCAAAAACAGCCAGGAGAGCAAAAAGTCAAAGTTAAGCGAGTCGAGGCTCTCATCGGGCAGAAGGGAAGAGCGAGGAGGCGCTGCTTCCGGAAGGCTGTTGCTCTGCTCCCCCTTTTGCTTTTTAAAAGCTTTTCTTAGATACACGCGCCGGCTCCTCTGCAGCGGCATATATATATGACGATGTAGGTGTGCGCGAGCGCGGCTGCTACTTGCGGCTTTCGCTCGATTATGGATAAGAGCAGCGAGACGACTTGCTGCGGGAACGTCGGCTGATATTTTGCTCAGCATTTTTCTTAATCGGTACGCTACTATTGTGTATTGTCATGAAAATCTGTGAATTTAATTATTAATGATCAGAGGCTTTTAGGAAATATTTAAGTAATAATCAGAGAATGAAAGAATTGAAAAATTTATTTAAAAATAGTAGAAGACATCAAAATAGCAAGTTTCATTAAACCAAAATGATCGGCTGCTATCGCGCAAAAGCCCAGATTCGCAACGAGCCCCCGAGTCCGACCTCCGCCCACCTCACATAACCGTCTCTCTCTCTCCCTCAACATCTGCAATATCAAACAAAAGTTCAGCATCACGCCGGCCTTTGTCCGACGGCCCCGCTTGCCAACCAACCAGATCAAAAGATCCCTGGCAAAAAAGGCAGCCGCCAGCGTAGCAAAAAAATCGAGTCTCGGTTGCCGAGCGCACCCCGAGCGCAGACAGATCGAGCAATTGTGAATGAAGGAATTCACAAGTGGCAGAATTCGGCCCGCGCGCAGCCACTAAGTAATGCGCTGCGCCGCTCGAGCGACAAAGGCCCTCGATCAGCTGGCCGCCTGTATATATGCGTGTGCCACTGCGCTGCTGCTGCAGCCCCCAATGATGCCGCGCTGAGGAACAGCTGGAGTGAGGAGGAGGGCTGCAGCTAGGAGGTTCGTGGCTGCTAGTTTTTGATTAAGATTTTTATTTTTTCTAAGCTAGTTTGGCGTTTTTGGACATTTGTTGGTATACTTTAATAAGAGTATCTAGCGGTCTCAAGATGATCTTTAATACTTTCAAATCTCTCCTTTGCCTTCAAATTATTTCGAACATTACAACAATTGTGGCTGTCATTTTACAAAAAAAAGTAGTAATAATAAAATAAACAGCGTTTGTTAGTATTTCCAGTGTAGAGAAAACTTAAAAAAACTTAAGAAAAAATAAAAGACATTGTTTTCGTTAAGTCTTGAACTTGAGTCAAGTCACGTTAGTTCATTCAAGAATCAAAGATTCCCGGAGAGAGGCCGAAAGTGAGAGTGTTAAAATAGTCGGAGTCGTTGACCCATGCACTCTCAGCTGCTCAATTTTTTTCTCCCCTCGAAATCCTCGTTTCTCCAAGGCAGCACATTAGATCTTTGATAGTCGTCGACGTGTCGTATCTTTGTATTCAAAGTTCATATTATCTGTTTCGTATATCTCGTCGACATTTTAGTCGACGCCTACGTATTTTTTATGCGCACATTATTAATTTTAGCTAAAAAATGAAAATTTTCAGTTTTTATTGAAATACGTCATCGCAAGAAAAAAGGCCAGTTTCATTAATAAAGCAGCCTGAAATTGAGCTGAAGTCAGGAACCGGAGCTCATTAGCCAAAACTCCCCAATAAGCCACCGCATCCTTCCTTCTAATTCTCCCCTCCTGCAGCAAAAGCCTAAGCAACAGATTGGAAGGTGCAGCGCTTGCGAGCTGCATCGCTAGAGGAAGTAGTTGTGTCAAAGGCCCGCGACGCAGGAAGAAGAGGAAAAAACGAGAGGGAGGCAGAGAAAGAGAGGATGTAAAAAGGGAAGCTGTAGAGCGCAAGCAAGAGAGAGAGAGTGAGTGAGTCAGCTCGCGCGCGCGGCACGCGACCGACACGCGCCTGGAGCCCAATGAAAAGGGGCTCCCGTCTCGCGTTTCTCTCCTACACAGCCACGCCGCCCGCGTCTCTTTCCATTTCTCTCTTTTATTCGTTCACTCTCGCTTTTTCAGACTGCCGCATTATGGGCTCGAGGAATTTTTGCTGAGCGATAGGCTTTGTTAACGGATTGAGGCTAATTTTTTTGGCCATTAGAGGCAAGCGATGTTGATTGACAATTTTATGGAAATTGTAGAAAAGTATTTTGCTCTAATTGTTTTTTAAAACAGTTCCCAAAATTGTCCTTTAAACAACTTTTAAAAATGCACTTGGTTTATTTTATTCTTATACCGCAATAATCGATGTTTTCCTTTTTATTACTTCACTAGTAAGTTTACGCTATTACCGACTTAAAATTTTAGGGCCTTTCAAAATCTATCATTGAAATATTCCAAAGAATCTAATATGCGAAGTAATTATATTTTTATTTTCATTTCTTTTGTTCCTTTTACTATATCTCTTCCCAAAGAATATTCATCATTGCTTCGTTACTATACTTCTTTTTTGTGAAAGTACTTTAATACATCTTTAGGACTACTTGTACATTGGTCATAAAATTCAATTTTATCTGGATCCAGCGTATGAACGCTAATCTCTTTCCGTTCATGTCTTTAAATTAACTATCGAGAAACAGACTGCTACAGATTACGGACACCAAAAGAGCCACCTGGCTCGCTTATCTCAATCCTTTGGTCTGTAGACGCAGTAGCGATTCAACAGGCACGTTTATGAACACACATATAATTATGAGCCACTCATTTTTTGCTTTCTAATCGATCGACTTCTTTTGCACATCCACGTGTTCGCCATGCACTTCAAGATTTAAATTAAAATTTTTCTAAAATTTACCAACAGCGTCATCAAAAACTGCAATATCTATTTTTTATTACCGTAAATCCAGCAAAACTTATAGAATTTGTTCATTGTATTGAAGAAAAAATCTCTTTGGTACGTTATGATTATGAACGAAGTGAAAAAGGATCTACGTTATAATCGGTAACAAGTCTCGATTCTTAGCTGCATAAGTGAACTTCAGCAAACTTAAGCTCCGAATTCGGCAAGCCAACGGAAACAAGAGAAATTCAGACGAGGCGACGGTGACGAAAGCCTTTAGCAAGCAACACTACGAGGAGCATTCGCAGAGAGGCCCGCGCAGTTGCGGTCCTCGCAAGCTCGTGAAACGAGGGAAATCGGCCGGTGTCGCTAAGATTAGCCCGCGCAACGAGTGAGAGATTGACCGATGGACTCACCGCGCGCGCCCGCGCGGCTTATTCGAACTTGGCAAAGAGACGCCGGTGGCAGCGACGTCGCGAGATGGAGGCGCGGCTGCATTTTAACAGTTGCGTAAGGTCGCTCTCTTATCCGTGATGCTCATATCAGGTGAGCTAGCTGTCAAAAAGCTCGGAAAGTTACTTTGTGTCTAAAGATAAATTATGTGTTTTCCGGAATTTTAAGTATTTTAAACTGACCGTCAATAAGTTTGTATAAGCTTATATTGAATGTCAAATAGCTATCCTACAAACCTTTAAATCAAGACGTACAATATTAAGCACGTGCCTATACATTGAAGTAAATCAAAATAACAAATTTAACAACGAAGAAAAGTCAAAAGCATATACAAACACCGTCTCAATTAAACGTGAGGATCATTCAATCGTTCTATATAAGCGCACGAAGCCACTTGGCAAACATAAGGATCGGAATCCACCGGCGACAGGTGGGCCATTGGGCACGCGCAACTAGATCTAGTCATGCAATATATCGGCTCAGCGATCATCTGTGATTGCGACAATGACTGCGCCCACTACTTACCGCGGCAAACGAGCGGCGCTCCCGATGTGCAACTCTCTGCGCTATAATTCCACTTTGATTTCTCGTTAGCGCACTGACCAGCCTGCCAAGTGTCCCCCGGCGTTATGCGTCCATATGACGCACGGTCTTCATCTATACGACTTCATTAATGAACTGATTTTTTTAACGCTTTACGATGTTTACTCGTTATAATGTAAACATATATAAAGCTAACGTGTATTTTCAGATATGAAAGTTGTTTATATATAGTAAATAAATTCTTTGAAGCAAGCAGAAATTACGTGACAATAGCGCAAAGTATTTTAACTTCAGTGGGCTGATGAAGAGCCGGCCTCGAGATTTCCGGATTTAGAAAAAAGCGAAGCAAAAGCAAAGTTACCGAAGAGGAAGTAAAAGCTCGGGAAGGGGGGCGGGGGCGGGGGCGGGGGCGGGGGGAACCACCGGGTGCACCGGGGGGAAGCTGAAGAAAAAGAAGGCGCAAAATACAAGGAGGAAATCTAATTATAGAAGCTCCTGTGCGCGTGCTTCTTTTGATTCTCTTTCTCTCTCTCTCTTCCCCCAGCGCTCGCTCTTCTTGGTTTATATACGCGCGCGAGCGCCTGCACAAGCGCGTGCACTCGCCACTCGTAAAGTTTGATTGTTTTTCTGCTTTCCTTTCCGCCTTTTTGTCGGCCGATTTATTTATAACTGTTCGCGGCTTGCCGACGATGATTTTCCGTCAGGTTCTGAAAATTATATAGCATAGGATTAATGGAGTTGCTTAAACAGAAGTGTGCTGTCTATACGGTGTTCTATTGAGTCGCAAAATGCTCGATAGTGAAATTGATTTTACAGCCTGATAAAAATCTGACTGTATTCTCTCAAAAAAATCAAGATTGAATAAATATTAGATAGCAGTATATTACTTTCTTTAAAAATTGCACAGGAAGAAAAAATATTTTAGACGTATATTTTAAGACTCCACTGATTAAATACAAATAATAACTAATTTTTTAAACTAAAAATAGAGAAGTTGTAGCGATAAAGTATTTAGATATATTTTTTATTTTCTTAGGTTATCAGGTTATTACTGTAAAGTCTCTTTGTGATGTAGGAAACAAACGTAGTAAACAAGTTATTAAACCGTAATTTTTTTTAGAAACACGATGAACATGCCAATGAGCAACGTCGACGAACCCTTTCATCACTCGCAGCAACAAAGCAATCTGCCTTCCTCTCAGCATCCCCCTACATACCTCGCAGCGTGCATCTAAAATTTCGAAAAACGATCAGCCCAGCAGCCGCGCGAAAGAGTCAAGCAGCGCAGTTAAAGACGTACGCAAACACACACACACACATAGGGAGAAAGAGAGAGAAACATAAAGTCGGGCGACAAGGTGCGGCGGCTGTCCGCATAAAATGTGCAGCCTGCATCCGCCGCAGATGTGGGGGAGTGCCAAAAGGGGATCGAACCGCCTGGCCCTTATGTGTATAGCCGCACTTCGCTCTCGGTGCGCGCAGAAGCTGAAAGGAGCTTTAAGAGAGTAGTCCGCGATTCGCGGTACAATGAACTCGCTCGCTCGCTCGCGCTCCCGCCAAGCAGGTTGCTCCAGGGGAAGCTCAAAGGAAGTTGAAGGAGAAAAATATCGCACTGTAGATCTGGATTATTGATGGATTGATTGGCTCTTTGAGTTTTGCTTAAGGGGAATCAGTACAAAAAACGTTCCTTGTTTTATTGGCCTTAGCATTATTGATAATAATTAATTGTTGATGTATATTTTCAAATTTTTATGACCTGACACACAAAAATAATGTTCTTATCTATTGTTTAAATCAAGGTTGAAGTCATTTTGTTAAAAATTGAAGTCAAAAAACGAGAAATAAGACATAAATAATTTCTCCCTAGATACATCTAGGGAGATGAGAAAAATCAATCTGGAAAATTGGCGGTAGCTCCATAATATCCAGTCTGGACTTACCCAAGCCAGGCTAGGCAGATCAACACCACACTTTTTTCACCCGGTTGTCCCACACAACGACGAAAAAAAGCCTTTCCCAAACTCCAGACCTCCGCAACTCTCCAGGCGAGCAGCGCCAATGAATCCTCAGGCTCCTCGCGAGAGCTCGCCGAGAAAATAGCGAAAGGGGGATCGGTACACGCCGCGCACGGCCATTTAAGGGCTACGGACATGGCGGGGGTGGCGTAGCCACAGCGCCTAATTTTAGAACGCGCGCGCGCACCGGAGGCTCGACTATATTACCGCGCCACCACGGCGACGAGGCCGATGGGGATATACACGCATGAAGGAGGGAGTAAAAGTGTGGCTGCATGCGGCGAATCGACAGCTGCCACGGTGGCCGCTTATGTGTGGAAAAAAGCACGCTTTCAGCCTCGTGTTTTGATGGGCGCTTGACAGGTTTAATGAATTCTGCTGAACTGAGCGTTTGTCTGTCTTGCTGTTTTTAAGGAGTTGATTAGATCGTTTTGTAGTTTATGGTAAAGCGTATTAATCTTGAATAAATGGCGCCCCTGATAAGCTTGAATCTTTCTGGAAAACTCATTTCATTTCTGAATATTGTATATTAGCTTATAGCACTTATTAAGTCAAAAAAAGAAATTAAAAGATTATATTAATCAAAGCAACATTCAATAAATCAAATGTATGCGATTGTAAAAAACATCAAGTTCAAAAATTATTAATGCTTCAATGAAAGAAACCAAACATAACGTTGTCAGCAAACGCATGGGTTTTCGTCAAAAAGCTCATAAAAAGTACCATCATATGGCAAACAAACACACACACTAAGCAAAAGTGAGAAAAGGCGTAAAAGAAAAGAGAGGCTCATACGAACACGTGTGCGGAGAA
Source organism: Eupelmus azureus (assembly GCA_030522685.1). NCBI lineage: Eukaryota > Metazoa > Arthropoda > Insecta > Hymenoptera > Eupelmidae > Eupelmus > Eupelmus azureus. Next base: position 3,716 of record JAPYZA010004635.1, on the reverse strand, counting down.
CGTCGCAATATGTCTCCTGCCTGCCCTCACGACAGCCTGGATTTTTGCCCCCACGGAGATAAAAACAGATCGACGGTTTCGCTGTGGTCAGTTACTGACTGTACCTATTTGGATGCGTGTACTGACTAAAAAAATTTTTTAATGACTGACTATGCATTTAATTTTGTTCAAATGTTTTTATTCGCGCATTAAAAAAGAAAAAGCAAAGTGAGTCACAGTGGCTTGATGGACGTTTTGTTGCAGTGAAGTGTTTTTACGTCCATGAAACAAGCGCGACTCGTTGGGCATTCATAAGATTGCGATTTCCGGAGCGAGCTTTTAAGAAGTGTATCATCTGACGCTTTTTAACCGAGTTTTAATCATCGGTTTTTGTCTCTTCATTCAGCAGTACATTTATACAAAATTCGGTTCGTCCAATAGCACCATTCTGTTAACGTGTCTCCACTGAATATGCTGAATCTCACTTTTATTTTATATGTACGTATATGAGCAAATCCACAAAAAAATCCCTTTGGCGGTTTGATTAAAATATTAATTTGTTAATAAAAAAATTCGTCTAATATATGACCCATATAAAAGAAGAAAAACAAGGTCGCACAGGTGTACCTCAAAATTTTTTTCTCCAAGGTTTTGGAACCGCTAAAGGGATTCTTTTTGTGGATTTGCTCATATATATATTTTTTTACCTAGCAGGGCGAAAGTACTAACTTCTCACCTGGCTCCAATCCTACAATTTTGTAATTTCGCCCTCGCTAAATACAAAAATAGCATACGTGCCATGGGAGCTAAAATGCCGACCCCATAATACACGTTTGCTATTTACACATCGTACTATGGACTCGCCAATGTACTTATTCTTGTTTTATTTTCCTATATGGTAAAACCAGTACTTATATGTGTGGCTTGTAGACCAATAATAATGTATGATAGAAGACGTACGGAATAGTTAGGGATGTAAAGAGATGCGAGCAAAAGCATCATCGGATTCGGTGTTATTCTACTACCGCTAATTTAATTACTTAATCTTGGACAAGCCAACCGAAAGAGGAGAAAATCTTGCTGGACAATTTGCATTCTAATATATACTTTATATTTTAACATTCTCAAAAAGTTAGCCATAGCTATTTGTTACTTATTCTGTGATGAGAAATAAGTAAGTTCTAATATTTTAAAGCTTTTTTACAGATTTTCGTTCTATTGGCATTAACATTATTGATAATAATTAATTGTTAATATATATTTTTAAAGTTTCAAGAGCAAAAATGCAAGGTCAATGTTACTATCTATTGTTTAAAAAAGAATTGGAATATAATTTTATTGAAAAATAAAGACAAAAAGATATATTCATTTGATGCACATTAGGAAGGACAAACCACGCAAAAATAATTCATAAATTTAGCGATTTTTACTCACTTTTAACGCAAATAAATAGAATATATCACTATTGAAACTTTACACTTCTCAAGATCAATAAATAGCATCAATAATATGAACTTTATATAATGCGATGAAATTTTGAAAGTTATTACATTAAAAAAAATAAAAACTTACTCTATGATAAAAAACTTTTGTGTAAGTCAGCAATTTCTTCAATTTCTTTTTTTATCCTTTACAGACCTTTGAAGTAGCTTTGTACTCTAGATATTAATGCGGCATCGATCCCCATGTATGCATAATGTCTTTTATAAAAGAGGTGAAGGAAATTAAATTATTCATTTTTGAAATAAAAATAAAGAATCTATTGCTTTTAAGAATTCTGAGTCTATTGAATAATCATAATCGTAAGGCTATTCTACAACCATAATTTGCATAACAAAAAATATAGCTGGTTTCTATATTTGGCCAAAACACTATTCTTTGTCTGTCGACTCTTATATTTTCGCACTTTTTTAAAATGGAATTATTATAATTCTAACTATCATGATTACCAATATTGAAGCTTTTATAATTATTAATCAATAGTAACCATACTTAAAAAGTTTATGTGGGGCTCATACAGGATACATGTACGACCCATGCGGGAACCAAGTGGAACCTATGAGGAACTCAACATAAATAAATAAAAAATAGAAAATTGTTAAATTTACAATAATTTATAGCTAACAGCAATTGACTTGTCTTTAGTGGTAATGGCGTGTTGTTTAGTAAATTAATAAGATCGTTCTACGGACAATAAAGTCACTACCGCTAAAGACAAACGAATTATTGTATATTATAAATTATTTATTTTAAAAATTTTTAACTTACAAAATAAAGTTTTATTTATTTATCTATGAGAGACCCACATGATTCCCGTAGGAAATCCCGCATGGGCCCCTTATAGAACATACGTGGTCACATGTTTTACATATAGGTTTTCAGTGTTGGCAAATAAATAACTTGCGAACAGATAATCCACTTATAAACGATATGATAGGATCCCATTTCGTTGACACCAGAATGTAACGTTTTTTATTAGTAGCACCACTTCCACAATAACAAAAATTATAAATAGCACAAATTTGACTAGGAATGTACCAAATAACATCGTTAATATAAAAATGCAAAAATCTAAAAGTAATAGGTTTACCTGTGATAAGAAGTGGAAAAGTTATAGTATTTCATACAGCATAAAATATTAATATCTAGAATTCGTTGAGAATATTTGAAATTTTATGAATTTTAAATTTGATGATGATGGCGTCCAGGCCAAAATTGTTTGAACTCAATCAAATAGTTCTGCATCTACCTGTATAATACTCCCGATGTCAACATCCAAATAAATCCACGCTTTTTTTGTTTTTGTGCTAAATGAATATTATGATAAAAACATAAAAAAAAATTTAGTGTAAATCAAATATTTGTCAGTATGGTATCAGTATTTGTCGGAAACCACATATTAATTGCAATGATGAATTTATTAATATTTTGTATAAATATAAAAAGGTCTCAGCAATCTTTCAGAAAAAAGAGCACAGAAGACAAATTTGTTTTTAAGTAAATAATTGTATTTCTGAAATGTCTGTAATAGTTCATTGTAACACTGGAATTCTAAATAAAATAAAATAAAATAAATATTGTAATGCTCATAAATTTTATCTAAATGAAGAAAACATAGTTATGTATGACATCGATGCTTTCATAATCTTCAAAAATAAATAGAGTTTCGTTAATTTGCATTATTAAAAAAAGTATTTAAACGATAAAAAATAAATAGAGTTTCGTTAATTTGCATTATTAAAAAAAGTATTTAAACGATAAATGGAAACATTAAAAACATGTATGCTTCCCAAAGTAAAAGAACCATTAAATATTGAAACTTAGAAAAAGATGAAAAAATTTTGGCATAAAAAAAATAACATTTTTAAAGTTTTGCTTTATTTTTTATTTTAGCAAGATTTATTCATTACAAAATTAAAAATTGTGACGTTTTTACAAGAGTTTCGTAAATTTGTTTAAGTAAAACTTTTTTTCGATTAAAGTTTTAAATTCATTCAAACTTTTTGTTTCTTACATCGTTGTTACAAAATAAATAAAAGTTTTTTTTCAAATCCAAACTAAATCCAGACTTTGTTTACGACTCTAATGATATAAAAAAACTGATTTTTGAAAATAATGTCAGTAAACGGTTCTTTTACTTTGGGCAAAAGATTTGCAAACTTGTTTTGAACGTTCGCATATAACAAAAATTAAAAAGTCTTACGGATAGAAAATTTGCAAAATTCATTACATATATT
>JAPYZA010004633.1:0-20204 GCA_030522685.1 Eupelmus azureus | reverse complement strand
GTGGTCTATAGATAAAAGAAAAGTGAAGTGAGTATTTACACAATGAACAACTGTATTTGTATTAAAGAAAATGTTAACAGTATGACTACTTTTAAACCCACGCAATTCACTAGAAGTAGTACAAAGTTGTTTTGCCTCGTTAAATGTGCTATGATGAAAAGTCATTTTAAAACAGTAACATTTTAATTAAACATTTTTCAAGTGTTTGCAGTACTTAGTAGAGAGATGTATTTAATGGGTCAAGTAGGCAGTAGTCCTTAGTTTCTGCAAACACCAGAAACAGCAGAAATTTTTCCAGAGTATCAATTTTCAACACGGTAGATTTGCTAAAGTAAAAAATGGGAACTGGGTTATCATGCAGTTTGTATCAGAATAATGCATATTCAGTAGTTCAAAATGTTTATAATTATAAAAATGACTATTTAAAAAAGTTAGAATTGTGCCTAGAAATAAGTTACGCGGTTTGTGATTTAAAGAGATTTGTTTGCTGGAACAGTTAATAGAGTTATTTCAACGTATTATAAATGTATCATTTGTGCAAATATATTACACTTACGTTTAAAAAAATGATACATTAATAATCCTGATATCACAATTTTCTTAATCGCTACAATATCATTAACCAATAAAAGAAAATCTTTTTAAATCTTCCTCTAGCAATCAATCATCACTGATCCTATTCGCAAACACTCCAACCGAAACAGAATCACTTTCCAAATCCTCCGCGCGGAAGCCCACCCCCAGACATTTTTTAATTATCACGCAAGAGCCCGCAGGAGCTAAATCCTCCTCAAATGAATTCCATCCCAGCCCTAAATCGGCCTCTTTATGCACCGCGCGCAGTCGATTCCCTTTAAGCCGCGCGCGCTCCTCTCTCCCTCTTTCGTCCTTTCGATTCTCAAGCCCGAGGGGTTCGCCGAAAAAAAAGACGTCCAATTGTGCCGAATTGCGGGGGTGGAGCCACTCGTCGTCGCACGAAACACACAGAGCCGAGCGGAAAAGAACGAAAAAGCACATCAAACGCGGGCGCGCGCGCGCGCTTCCTGATTATGTGCGCCTCCCTCCTCTGCGTTTGTGTTTCGCGAGCACTTGAGCAAGCTGACTTAATCCTTTCGCGGCGAAGGCGAAATTAATCAATCTCGGGCGGGCGTCCTTTTTTCGGGGGGGGGGGGGGGGGGGGCTAGGTAAACGAAGGCGATTGGGGGGGGGGGGGGGAAGAGAAGTTGACTTTTGGATTACTTATGGGATCTCTTTTTGTACTTGATGTAGAATTGATAGCTGCGTTCAAATTTTGAAAAGAGTGAGACGTTTGAAGAGAGCGTAGTTCAAGAGTTGTTTGAAGAGCTGAGATTTTTCTGACTGGTGGTTTGACAATTGTACTTTCATGCACGATTATCTTTTGTTTGGAGTTATCGTTCTGTACACTTCTTTCATTAAAAAGTTTGTTGTTGATAATCAAAACGTATACGCTTGCTTTTAATTTGAGTTCAGAGATCTGAAAATAATGAGATTTTGGAAGTTGAGTAGGATAAGTTTTCATATAAACTAAATTTAAAATTCTGAAATTTCTAACATTTTAAAAGATGAGAGTCAATTAATATTTGTTACTATGTTGTCACGTATCCTTGTAGTTTGAACACTAGTTTCTCACAAAAACAAAATTCAAACGTTAGCTACTACCAAACCGAATCTTACATTAGCGTTTTTCAGTACACAAAATAGCTGACTGAAATTAACGGACTTGATGCATTGCCCTAGCAGCAAAAGCATATAAAGACGACACAATAATAAATTATCTCGCAAGCGCGTGTCGACCTCCTGGGCACATCCAGCAAACAAAATGCAATAAGAAGCTCGAAACGCGCGTACAAAAGCATCCCGTTACCCATTAAATCAACGTTATTCAAAACGCAGTATAAATGAAATTGCAAAAATGGCCTCCGCATTCTAATTAGAAAAGTCCCTTGGAAAACGATATAATACCTCGCCTTCGACTAATATCACGGAGATTGGCGAATTAAATGAGCGACTGTGCATGCGCCTTTTTTCGCGTCGAGGGCAAAACGCAACAGAAAGAAATATTGTAATTGCATATTTCCGCAGAGCTCGGTTTAAAGGTTTTCTCTCCTCGCTCGCGCTTTTTTTCTCATCTACTTACTCGACTGCCTGCACCCTGGCTCTCTGTGCTGCAACCTTTCATGCAAATTGCTATTCGACTGAGCGCTGCAAGACTCAAGCCTTAGCGAAACTTACGTCGAATAGGGTTTCTCGCCTTTTCGGTACGGAGAAGACGCGAATTTTCCTTTTTATGTCCTGTGTAGCTGCTGTTGCGTTGAAAGAGTGATTCTTATCGAGTTGCGGTGTGGCTGCGTCTATTCCTAATTATTCTGCGCTGCTAAATTCAGTTCAAGGTATTCTATTACATGTGGTAATTGAATATACTTTAAACTGAAGTTTATTTAATTTTCTATTTTAAAATTGGCTTTATTTTACTTTGTTGTTTAATATTTACACATTACAATATATAAAGCCTTTTTCAGTAGGTATTATTACCTTCTTCTTCTATACTTTAAATTTATTTTTTGGATAACTGTAGACAATTTCACTATTAATTTACATAAAACTTTTGATTTTAATAATTATAGGAATTTTTAAAATCCTTTTATCAATGAATTGTATTAATTTTCTTTTTCTATTACATTATCATCTCAAAACAAACCGTACAGTATATTAGACCCTATTTTCCGCCAATTTCTCATTCAGAATAAACGTATAAACCCTTATCAGCTAATTACACCAATAATATTTCAAAGCGAATACCACCTGTCTGCTTAGCTCTCCCGCATCTGACCTCTTAACCCTGCCCACGCTTAATCCCCCTGAGCTTGCGCGCAGCGCACAATTAATTTCCTTATCTTATCGAGCCACGAGAAAAATACACCTCCGCCCTCCGTGTAAACAAAAAGCTCACGTCGCCGCGCGTCCCTCCTGCTATTGGTGTCGAAAAATTTTTGCTCTTTCATTTCTCCACCTATCTCCCGCTAAAAAAAGTACAGTCGACGAAAAATGGAAGAAAAAAGCAGCGATTCGCTCACGCAAAGCAGCCGAGCTCCTCTGCGCGAGCCAAACGAAGGATCGGCCGAGCTTTTATCGGACGCGGCGAGGCTCTTATTAAAAAGTCCGCGCGAGATACGCGAATCATTGTAGCAATTACTCTGGCTGTCAGCGTGAATGTCGGTGTGAGGGGGGGGGGGGTTGGGGTATGGTGATTTAATGGCACGCGAGCGGCTCACGGTGATATCCTTTGGCCGCAAGCTGACTCGGCGATTGGTGGTGCTTAGGTGTACAGCGTAAGGGCAATGTATGGTAATGGTACTTTTATGTTTACAGTAGGCTGTTTGAGAAGTCAGAAGTGATATTGCTTTTTGTGATAAGTTGGAGTAAGGCGAAATTCTTTGATTTTTTTTTCAATTTTGAGAGAGTACATATATGACTACTTTGGCTGTGTTCTCGTAGGATATTAATATTGATTAATTATTGATTCGTTATTATTGTCGTAAATACTTAAATGCGGCGCCGCATTTGACAAATAATTCAATTCTACACTCATTGATTTACATTATTAAGATATATTTTTTGTTATCATAACGTAATTACTAATGCATTAAACATTTTTCTGTTTTAGGTAAGTTAAAAAACTAGTTTATTTGAATACCTACACTAAATTTTGCAGAACTTTAATAGGTAAGATAAATATTTTTACAAACAAAAATAAATATTATAAAAAGTTTAAATAATACTATATTTATTAATAAATGATAAACAAAAATAATCAATTAATAAAGATCTTCTTTTTAAAATGTAATATAATTTAAGAAAATGCAATTGCATGCTTTTCTATTGAGCCGTACATAGTCATTAAATAATATTACGATTTAAATAACGAGTGCATTCCACTATATGCGAAGTATTTTCATTGTTCTAATTAAGGATGTGCGAGACCACGGTCGAAAGGAGACGAGATTTGTTTCGAGCTTTTGAGGCGAGACGAGTCGAGATCCCGTCTCGTCTCGACTTTTCTTTTACAATCTCGAGAATCTCCGAAAATCTCGACTTTTATCGAGATTTCCCGACATATCTCGAGATTTCTCGACATTTTCGAGATTCTTGATTTTTCTCGGGATTTCTCGAGATTTCTCGGCATTTCTCGGAAAAACAACAATTCTTTTAAATCTCGAAAATTGTCACAATCACAAATTCAGCTAATCACAAAAGGTTTTAAACTGCTAACAATGAAAAGCGTCCCAATCTTTTATAAAGGGGAGTTTTTTCTTTAAGGGGAGTTTTTTTAGGAGAGTTTTTTCTAAATAAAAAACTCGAACATAGAAGAGGTTTTTAAATTTTATTTTCACCACTCTAACCTCAAAATCACTCCTTCGATCATAATTCCTCGAATTTTCTCCCTCGCTTCGCTCGGTCGAAAAACGTCTCGGGAGCTAAATAATCGTCTTCCGCCCCCGTATAGAAATGTACTATTGCTTGTATTTATTGGTAGAGTGTTTTTAATCAGTGCAAACCAAACCAAGTTGCCCATATGTCGCTAAGTATAAAACAATACTCGGTATTGTTTCAACATTCTATTTACTATTTCATGATCAAAATCTAGAATTTCTATTTTGTTTTCAATCTTTTCTTTCAAATTATGTTTTAACATTGCAAGAAAAACTGGACTTCTTGCAGCAAGAATTGCTTGATGTACATGAAATTCTTTACCACTCGCAACAATAATAATATCTGATAACTCTATTATCTAAGATCACCTTCAGATCATTACAAACTTCCAAATATTTTGTATCACCAGTGCTTTTTACATCTTTATATGCAATATTTTCACTTCCAATGCCTGCTTTCAAATAACAATGAATAATAAGCTTGTCATCAGACAACAAGTTATTTGCTTTGTTCAAAAGACATTTTCTTTCTATAAATTCAAGATTTCCATATCATTTCATTTTTTGTATACTGATGCACAAATTCTCTCATTTTATACACTTCCTTTTTATTATTAAGAAAGCTAATATTGAATTTGACCTCTACATTTTCTTCGCAGGCACACCGCTAGGTGGCGCACACCTGCCCCCGGCCATCACGCCTCAGGAAACGCTACCTCTGGTAGATATAACCCCGATGCCCGGTCCGCGCGGGCAGCCTTCGCTCACCCAAACACCTTCCCGTATATGATCTTTGGCAACCACTAAGTTCGAAGTGAATAAAGGACGATTTTTTATAGATAACTAAATAATTATCTTTATTTAATTATCGCCCTCACGAGGCGTGCCTCGTTTTTGGGGATCACTCCGCATTCACCCTTTCCGTCTCCTACCCTCTCATCTGGGTGGTGAAGCCTTCACTAAGCCCAATTGTTTATCAACTTTTTAATTAAGCATACTTTATTTACATATCCTAATTTTAATAAACGAATAGTAAGTAAAATCACAGCCATCGGCTTCTGGCACTCGGTAACCGATTTCAAGTTCATACCGCGGAACGTCGAGGTAGTATCAATCTTAAAGCTCCCGGCCACCTCGGCCTCCGGTTTAGCGAAACGCTCCTGGTCGTAACGGTTGTACTGTCCAGGATGTCGCGACCCCAGTCTGTGTTGCTGCTGATGATGAGGTGGCGTTGGCTGGGTTGTACCCGGAGTTCTGCTCTTGCTGAATCTGCTCTTGCTGAATTCTGATCTTGTCGGCTGTCATCGGGTCGGATAACGATTTCAGGTCTATGACTGTCACGCGGTTTTCTTTCGTCTCCTCCGAGAGCTTGAAATTGATAAAAAATATAAACATTATGTATTCTTAACTGTGCTCAGACATTATTTTTTGAAAAGTTACTACAAGAATAAATTAACATCCACACCTTTTTAACAACATTTCAAACTACATCACACGGCACCAAAAAATTCCAAAACCCCGATCATCCCCAAAAACCCTCGATCCTCATTAACCCACCCTCTCCCAACATTCACCACTCCTTTTTTACCATCCACCCCCATTCGCATTTGCAGCATTGCCCACCGATACACTTTCCCCCTGGTTATTTTTGCGCGCACTGCAGCGCTGCATTTTGCCTACATCGCAATGCGCCCGGGCGTGGAGGGGCTGGGCTACTACTCGCCCTCGCTTTGCTCAGGCGTTAATTTCGATCGCGCTAAACGCCGCGCGCGTGGAAGTGCACTTTGCGAGTAATTACGGCTGATTACGAGCGGCTATTTCGCGAATGATTGAATCGACTCGCGTTGCCCAACTGGCGCGGCCGCTGAAAAGCCAGGCCTGGCTTCTATATATGCTGGCGCGGCTTTGGCTGGCGCTCTGTCTTTTTCACATGAACGGCGAGCTGGGGGCTCTCGGATTAATTTTGGCTGAATGCGTTGGTTTAGAATTTGGATTTTGGCGATCGCGAGATTTTTTTCATAAATATAGCGCCGCGGTTATGCAATGCAGTTATAGGCTAAAGTAATTTGACAAATTTTATAGCTTATAGTGGACACGGTTCATTTTATTCATCATTCGTTTGTTTGCACTAATGGATTAACGTAGAAAATCGAAAATAAATCTTAGTCTACTACTAGTATACAAATAAAGATTATTACACTTTCTGCGAGGAAGCCCGCTTTAATAATCCCCAGTACACCCTTGTAAACACCATCAGCAGCACAAACCATTAAAACGATTTTTTCCATGCTCCAAGCAACCACCTCGAGTGTTTAATCGTCTTCCCCTCTCCATTATTCGCATCCTTCACCCAGCACAGGACCAGCAGTCAGAGAGAGAGAGAGAGAGAGAGAGAGAGAGAGAGCTCTGCGTTCGTTTAGCCTCGGCGCGTGCAGAAGTAGCGTATTTGCGGAGCGCCGGCTGTTTTCCGCGGGCGGCGCGCGCAAAGTAGTCGGCATGTCAGACAAACACGCGCGCCAGCTGAAAAGAAAAGGGCGCGCGCAGGCATATACGTCCCTCGTATTTGCTCTGGAGATTCGCCGCTCTCTCCCTTTGCGCGCCGTATATAGCTTCGCGTTACTCCGAGATATATTAAATTTCAATCGATGTGTCACCCGCCGCCGCGTGCTCGTCTTTTCTTCGGCTATCCCCCGAAGTGCGCGCGTGTCACTCTCCGGGCGAGAAGCTTGGAGATAGAGAAAGAAAGAGAGCTCCGCGCGTGACTTGCCGCCGGTAATGGGAATCTTCTGGCGCTTCTGGAAGGCCCGAAGATTCGCCTGTAACGGGAGTTGCGTGCGGGGATAATCATAAAGTGCCCGTAGCTTTTACCGGGAGGATCTATGGCTACGCGTCTATTAATATTGATGCGCTTTTGAAACGCTTTTAAGTGATTGCGAGGGCTGGAGAGTGAGTGCTGCTGCCCGGAGAGTAGGCTAATTTTTCACTTTTTACCGTTTGGGGTTTGTTTTGGGTTGGAGAGTTTGTTTTTCGCTTATTTCACTTTTACGTGATTTGTTATTTTTTGGATTACTTTTGTGCTCGTTATTAAATACTTTCTCATATTGTAGTTTATTATAGTGAGCGTAGGTAACATAAGTAGAGTAAATAGTGTTTGGTAAGACATACATACAAGCAAAGAAACTCTTTCTTACCTAACCAAAGTTATGCCTTTTTTTTTTTTTTTAATAAAGTACAAGTTTAAAAGGAAAAATTCTTCCTAGAATCCACGCTAATCATCTTCTCTGTATTTCATATATTCATCTTTTATGCATCCTTTTGTACACAATCAATAAATGTTCAAACCGTGCCGCATATGCGTCTGTGTACACGTAGCTGGTTATCTGAAATTTATAACCTCGGTATATCTTTGGGAGTCGATACTAGTGGGTTACATATAGAAATGAGAAACTATTTATTTCAAACTTTCCTACTGAATCACAAATGAAAATGCTTTTATTCATCTTTCAGCTACGGAATGCTAATGGGATTTTATTTGATGTTTGATCGTAAATAAAGGCGTTTTATTACTGACATTATTAAACGTGTATGTACTTATCCTACAAGTGCTATTTACAAACTTGTTTCTATTAGCCGGTTATTAAAAGAGCTAAGAATTCACTTTTACGTTTTGTTAAAAAAATATGGGTATCATATGTCATTGTTTAAACGACCTTCGAAAGATTTAAAACTCCCAAAAGCTGAGGAAAAATGGACTCCAAGAATTTTAGCTTAGTCCATACGTTACTTCAAAGTTGGTAGCTGGTTTTTGAAATATGATAGTCATCGCTTAAAGGTGTTATATTTTCTGCTAAAAAAATTATGATGTAATAATGTCAAAAAGTAAAGCGAGAAAATTATTTCTGTCTTTAGAATATTAACTTTGATATTAAAATTTAACACGCTTTTAGTAATGTGTAATATTTCAGAAATGTTGTTGAAAGTGATACATTTTTACCATTTCTAAAGGAAATCCACTATTTACTTACATCTTCTTAATATGTTAATTTCATTACATAAACATGATCAAAGTGAAATAGCAGAAAGACGTTAGTTAACCGAGCAAAGAACGAAACATCAAAGCTCAAACTTTCGTACACAATTAACGCCCAATTACCAATTTTCGAAAACAAAAGCCTTAAACGAAAATGTCAAACGCATCCCGCCGAGTAAAGCCGGCTTCGTTTCGTTTACATCAAAGAAAATTACTAATTCCCCTTACCAGGGCGAAATTCAGAACGTTCCGCATTCTCGCCGCATCAGCCGGAGAACCAAAGTACGCCGGAGCGTAAAAGACCAAAGTACATCCCCGGCGAAGTGTACAGCTCTCCTTTCGAAATTTCGCAAGTGCATCCGCTCATTTAAGCCTTTTTCGCGCGCTTCACTTTTCCACGCGGGCAAAAAATTTCTTCATATTTTCTCGCCTCGACGTAAATATATACGCGCTCCGGATATATAGGAATTTATAGGAGTCGTATTCCCGCGCGTCCCTGTCGTTTTTCACGCTAGGGCTGTGTGAACGAAGGAAATGAATGATCGATGGCGGCTGACGCGCTGCCGCTGGTCGTTCCTTTTTATTTGGACGCGAGAAGATGCGATACGCCGTCGCCTCGTGTACTTATCGTCTGTGAATGCGACGCGCGGCTTCGTATCATTTATAAGTTTTATAAACAATTTTTCGATGGTTCGTATGACGTTCGATGGTCTTTATAAAATTATATGAAAATTCGTTTTTGGAATTTATGAAGAGTAATTTTTAGATATATTTCTATTGTATTATACTATCTTATGTTATTTTTTTAATTAATGATATCATTTTTATCAAATCATTTGATCCATGATTTCACATTAAATAAAAAAATCTTAAAAAGTTTCTGTTCTTTCTTACAACAATTATATGCATTTAAAAAATTGAGATAAATAATAACTATATATAAATTTAATCGCTAATTATTAATGCTCTTTATCTCGTATCTATTAAATTTTAATTTTAAGTGCTTTCATATTGAGTCTCTAAGTATCCTCATATAAAAGGATATTAAGTGCGAACGAAACATATAATGTCGTAAATGCAGAAGCTGCATCATCAAGTCAATATAACAGCCGCAGCAGCACGGCGAATCAAGCCGCGCGCTTTCGGAGCGCAAAATTAATCGATTCACGGGCGTTCAATAGGAGGATCAAAGGATTCGGCGCGAAGGACTCATTTTAATTCGACGACAATGGTTCCCAGCGCGCGAGCATCTACATATTATATACAGTGCTTGATTCAGACTCGCGCGCCCCGAGTGCTTCTGCCAAGGAGCCTGCAGCTGCCGGCTGCTTCTGGAGAGTGATTATCTGCTCTTGTGTGTTTCTCTCTCTCTCTCTCTCTCTCTCTCGCTCTCTTACTCTCTGTCCTACTCGCTTGTTCGACGAGTCGAAGAGAGGGAGTAATTTGCGCGGTAGGTAATAGTCAGTCGTAAATGATCTTTCGGACCGTGTTGAATTGTATGTAGCCGCGGATTTAGAGATGAGATGGTACAGTGGATTGAGGGTACGGTAGCGGTACGTCCTCTGACTTTGGCTTGTTGACTGAAACATGGAAATTCCTTAGTAGATTTGCGGAAGGTATATTTGAACACTCCGATAGAAGTTTGATGCGTTAAATTTTTTTGACTTTATTAAATTTTAAAATTAAATATGCTTTTCTTTGATTTTTTTAAGACGTTATGTTTGAACTTTCGAAAAACTGCTTCATTAAATATTTTATTTAAAATAAGTAAAAATTTAATTACATTACAAAAGGAGATAAATTAATTACATTCTTTTAATATAAATACATTATTTTTCCAATAATAAGAGCTCTACTTGAGGTATAATCAATAGGAACGCATTCTGTATTTATGGTTTTAAATTCTACCGTTTAAATAATGACGTTAATTAAAAATAAAGTGAAACATTATACTCTTAACAGATTCACTGTGTAATAAATATTAATTAATGTTTTTGATAAATTGCAAAGGTCTAAATAATTTATGAGTGAAAGTAATAATTTAAAAACCCTCGTATAATACTATAATAAAGCTGATACGATAAAGAAGAAAAATCTGAGAGAGGTAATAGAAAATAGTAAGTTTCTTATTACACTTAACAAAAATAAAGAAAAACATTTTTAATTTTAAAATGTTTACATTTATAAAAACGACAACATTATGATCAATACTTAATTACTTTCTTTATCTCCTTAGTAGTCTAAAGATTGATCTTACAGGAAAACAAAAATCGATCTGTTTCATTTCTTTTCCTATTAGCTACGCTATCTTCTATGCGTATTTCGAGATTGCGGCAGTAACATGCGTTGTTTGTGAATTTCTGCCTCGGTAGTTGCAGTGGGATACTAACTGAGTTGATCGATTACATTTTTTACATTCAGTTGTTAACCTAATGTCAACAGACACTTTTCGCTTTGTTTCTATATGCACAAGAGATATGATTTAAAAAATGAGGACAGTAATAAATTACGATCTTAAATATTTAGTCCGTAATACGTGAGATTTAATTTAAACTAACTGTCTATCCCCGATCAAATCGACAAGTCGAAACGACAAAAGGAAGTAATACATTTTTGATTCTCAAATACTCTATTTAATTTGCAAAATTAAAATGAATCTTAGCGACATTTCCGGAGTTGAAGGAAATGTTAACCTTAATTCATAAAAAATTTATTAACTATATATATAGAGCTTGACAATGCTAATCATTTTATGATTTTTAAATACATAGCTGTTATTATAAAAATAGTAAAATTCATCGAATCTAAATATCTTGTTAAATATAACTTTTATTCTATTTATTTATTACGATATTTTATTCACAACAAGAACTATCACAAATAAGATCTAATGAAATGCTAGACAAAAGATGTACTCGTAACATTGTTGATGTACAACAAAATTTCTTGTTGTTACATAATTTGAAAAATATACCTTGACTATTGACCATTATAAACTTACATTATGAATCGCGTATTTTTTACATACTACTTACCATCAAAATGTTTAAACCAACCATCTCAAATAATTTAACCAAAAGAATATTTACTCACCCTCTACTACATTCTTACATTTGCAAAGCCATTCTAATGCCCTTAAACCCACGCCCCGAACCCGGCAGCTTTTTCTCCCACCAAGATCGATGAAGACATCGTTAGGGAATGAGATATTTTGACCGCCGTTAGCGTGAATGCCAAGGCGCGCGGGCCCGCACATCATCCGCGAGCGAATTAACTTTCGCGACGCGAACTCGTATATCTCGCACGCTACATTAGATATCAGCCTTCTCCCCATCCCTCTCGCTCTTCGCGTTGTTACGCGCTTTTTCAATCCCCCTTTTCACGCCGCGCGGCGACACGTTTGACGGGTTCAGCCATCTCTCTCCCCCCCGTGTCTCAAAGACGCTCGCCGCATTGCTGCTGAATTATGCAGAAAAAAATTACCATATGCTTTCGAGGGTGGATATTGTGTTGTTGCTGGCTTGACGTTTCAGATAAAAAGGGGTTTTTTAAATTGTTTTGAATAATTATAAGGTGGAGTGAGAGGGCGTTAAGTGGGGTGGTGATTAAGAAGTGTGTACAGAACATTGTTACAGCGTTACTTTTATGGTGTAGATTATAAAATATAAATTTATGTGAAAAATTTAAAAAAAAATCCATATAAAATATTTTAAAGAATTTATTTCCAAATTTCATTGTCATGCATTAAATAGTCATGAAATTAATGACAGCATATTGGTAAAAGTTCACATCATCCGTCATTTCTTATAATATTTAACATTTTTTCATCACAAAAATTCGTTACTTTTCAACGCCAATACAGACACTACTACTATCTTCCTCAATCCAACCCATCGCGCTTTGCATATTCAAGAAAAAAAGTTTATTTCCGCGTTTAGTCAGAGGAGCCGTCATTTTCTTGCCCAACGATTTTATCATTCCTCAGGCTGCCTATCAAAAGGAGCCTGCCACCCTTCGCCTTGTACATACGTATATATATAGACGCGCGAGGCCACGCCAGAGCGAGTCTCTTTCTTCCGTGCAGTCGCACTCGGATTTTCCTCCGTCAGAGCGCGCCCCCGGTGAAATTGGACGAGCTTTATGATTAGACTGGCTGCCGCCGCCGCCGCCCGCTGCTATGTCTCGTGTCGCAGTTTGACGAGCTGCGCGTCGTCTGGCCAACGTCGTCGTCTTTATCCCCGAGTTGCTTGCTCAGTCGAGCTGTTCGGAAATTTTGAATTTCAAACGTCCGGATGTGTATAGGTGAAAGTTGCCGGGATAATAGGGCTAGACGCGACGAGCGGCGCATTCGTGATTTTCATGTTCGATTTGGAAATGCATTATTTCTAGGTTCGCGTTACGGTGTTTCGCAAGGAAAAATCAGTTCGGCTGCAAAGAGTGAAAATGAAAAATTTTATTTAGTTAATGTACAGAACCAAACTTTTAAACCAAAATTTTATTTTGAGTTAACACCTAGAAAAGGCTTTAATTAACAAATATTTTATTAATAATCTCAGTACGTAATTCCAACAATAACCATCTAATTTGCCCAACAAAAGTACCAACCACTTATCGCCATTTATTTCTCATAACATCCAAGTCTCTAAATTTCCATGAAACGAGCTCATTCTTCCCACCCGCAAACGATGCGGGCAGACGAATACAGCAAAGAAGCATAGAAGCGCGCAAGAGCAGCTCGCTAAAGATGCCGAAGGCTTGCGCGGCCCTTCGAGATGCGCGCCTCCTATAAACAATATGGTAATGGAGGAGAGCGCGAGCGTTTTGCTTACGGTATAATTATGGTAATTCATTTACAAAAGCCGGCGAACTTCTAGTTCGTTACGCGCGCGCTCTCCTTGCTTAATCGCGCGCGCGGCCCGAGTGCCTCTTCTCCGCACGACAACGGAACAAGGCAAACATCGCCCTTAGGCAGTCGAAAAGGCAGAGCGAGGATTCCGGCTTGGCGTGCAGCTGCAAAAGTTACGTTTTGCCTTATCGGTGGGAGGCCGCGATAAATCAAAGCGTTGCTTTGTGTTTGCCGGCGATATGTGGGTCATTGAATGCGAGGGATATTTACGAATAGTTAGGATTCTACTTGTGAACTTTCATATAGAGGGAAGTTGGCTGCGAGGCGGACAAGGAGGTCAAACTTAATTCGTGAGAGGCTGGGATTTTGTACGTTTTACTTCTGGCGGAAGTTGAGCTTATATTGAATTGCTAAATTGGGAAATTTTATTAAAGTAACAATTTGTACTTGGGAAGTTTGATTGATTTTTTTTTAAGGTAGTTACGTAATGAATGTTTTTAGAACGTAACTAGCGTGATAGCTATTGAAGATTGTTGGAATAACAAGCAATTGAAATAAACTCTGGAAAAATGATTTTCCGTTAAAGTAGTATAAATTGTATTGGATAAATTAATAAATTTCTTATAGTATCGATACTTGGAAAAGTAAATCTTTTCTTAAAGTTATTATTACGTTATTGGATATTGCAGCGGAGAAAACATGAATTAGGAACAATCCGATTTCATCTTCTCTGCGAAACAAATTCAATAAAATATAAACTGATCTGAGAAAGTTTATACGGCTGCTGACTTCCCTACGGGTAAAGGAAACTGGGCCAAAATGTCGGTGAATCGAAGGTGAAAGCAAATCTTCCGCTGCCTCGCACGTGCGTTTAATTTTTCAGCGGAATACAGAAAACAGAATCGATAATGCTGAGTCAGGAAAAGACGTGTTCGGACGTGCGCAGAATCCACGAAAATAGAGCGGTCTTATGGGAAAATTTTCAGAAGAAATGCCAACTTCATGAATTAAAATTCTTTATTTAGGTATTTTCGTCGCTCTAACCCAGTTGCTGTTTTAATCCATTTATATTTACTTGTAAAATGTTATCCCAATTTATAAATCCGCCTTAAATAAACATCTTATCAGAACACATCAGCTCAAAGAAATAACGCCGTCTCCTGAAAAGCTCGCATACAATTCATGAATCTCAAAATAAACTGCATCGAGATCCAATCTCTTACTTTCTTCACCTCTTGTATATTCCATTTACGAATTCAAATCCAAGCCGTAATCTCCTCTGCATCTCCCATTCGCCCAGCACACAAAAGCATCACGGACAGAATGTCACACGCGTCTTCAAAAGCCCTATATACTTAACCATTGGAGGCCAGCTCTCCGACAAACCGAAAAGTCATCGGCCGAGCTTTTCAACAACTCCCCGAGCCAAAAGGGAGCTAGCCTCCGGGGCCGCCCCCGCAAGTAAGAACCGCGCGAGATTTGATCCGCCGGACAGGCGCGGCATCAAAGAAAAACATCGGGCTCGCGGAAATTCGCGGCGGATTTCACTTTATTTCCGCAACCGGCCTTTTGTGCGCCAAAGTCTCTCCCTCTTGGACTTTGCGCCGATTTCTTTTGTCGCCCGGGAATCCCGGCCGCACTCGAGGAAAGCGAGGGACGACTTAGGAATACTTTCCCCGTTAGACTCTGTGCGCGCCCTTCCGCGGGACTTGTTCCTGTCTTTTCCTCCGGCTTGCTTGCTTCTTTGGGCTTCTTACTTTCAGGCTGCTGTGCTCAGGAGCGCCTTCCGAATGAAAACATTTCCTGCTGTTTGGTTGAGGGGCGAGGCAAGCCAAGGGGGTTGTTTCTTGCGGTTGGCTGCCGGCGGAGCTTGCGACTGGTTTTTTCCAATTTTTCGACGCCTCTTTTTCGTTCGCAGCTGTTCGCGCGTCGATATTGACACGCTTCGGGAGCGAAAATATTGATGACTCTTCATATTCTTTGTTGATGTAAATTGTGCGCGCAT
The DNA here is from genome assembly GCA_030522685.1 of Eupelmus azureus. NCBI lineage: Eukaryota > Metazoa > Arthropoda > Insecta > Hymenoptera > Eupelmidae > Eupelmus > Eupelmus azureus. Next base: position 4,872 of record JAPYZA010004633.1, on the reverse strand, counting down.
GGGAAATTGAAAAAGTTGGGCGACACTTGTGTTCTAGTTTTTAAGTAGAAGCCTGGATTTTATTAAATTGAAACGCCTGGATGAATGTTGAGCTTTCAAAGTTAAATATTACAAAGTTATTCAAGTGTAAATTCGTGTGATATAACAACTAGCTTCGCGTATCGGTATTAGCTTTTTTAATTATCAACTATCTATCAATAATATCATAAAAAATCATCCTCATCACAAGACCAACTCCCGCAACCCACCACCCCCACCTCCCAAAGAAAAAAGCTCCGGTCCACTCGCTGCAAGCTCCTCTCAGCAGCGCATCGTCCGCCGGCCGATATCGATTACAAGCCGGCCGCGCCGCGGCCATGCATCCTCCGCTAAATCAGTAATAGAGCATCGCGCCGGCGAAACGACGTCAGGTAGACGCTCTCTCGCGCGCGCGTGGCGCGATAGGTAACCGCGTTAACTTTACGCGGCCGCCGCGCTATCCATCGTCCGTTCGCATGAATATATATTGCGATATTAACCTCGCGAACGGGCGCGCCTTTATGTGCGTATATATACACGCGAGAGGCTGGGGAGAGGCAAGGAGAATACGTACGGGGGCCAGAAAGAGGGATGAACTACGTCACGGGCCGCGTCATTAACGTTATGTTAATGTGGCGGCTGACTACTGGCCGGGTTACGATGTTTGCGCGGATAGGACGTGGAGTTGTGGATGGGCTGCGTGGGTGGTGCATGAGGAGTTTTGAGATTGGCTGGTAAAGGTGATTTGGGGTATGTTCTGGATACTGCGTTGGTGTATTGGTGGAGTTCGTTTTGAATTTACGTAAAACTCCAGTGAATTTGGAGGGACGCTCAAATATTGATTTTTCGGGAAATTGGATTTAAAAATAAGAGATAGTTTGCGATCGTATACATGGAACTTTATTCAGCTTACGATGTTTACTGTATCCGCTGTGCCCCGAGGGCGAAATACTTGATCAAAACTAAAATCAAAATATAATGAAAATATGAAATAAATTTGAAGGAAATTCAGTGATGCCGGGTAAAAATCCACTTTAACAAGTCTTTAACATTTGCTTTTCAAACACCGAGCCAATGTCAGCACAGTTACGAAATTAAACACACGAACACGCGCGAGTAATGAAGAAAAACACTTTGATCACTCCATTCGACTCCCCTTTACAATTCCTCGCACGCAACCACCCACACACAGACCTTCCATATCCACACAATAGCGAAAAAATGCAGTAGAGCGGAGCTTTCCTCGCAAGATCCGTCTCCGCCTCTGTTAAATTAGTCGTGCGGTCGGGACGTTCGGAAATGGCGCGCGCGCGAGTGGCTCTCGGTATTTGCATAGGTAATTGGCCGTTGGCCCGTTGTGTGTCTGTGTGTATGTGTCGGTAACTGAATTGGGTTGGTGCCGCGCGCACGCGCGGTGATTTGATTTTATTTTTTTCGATCTCGTCTTCCTTTTTTTTATGCCGCGGCACCTTGATGCCCGACCGATATACGTATTCCAATTTCGCGCGCTTTTTTTAGCCAGCGGCGCATCGGTCGTCAGCGGGAAACTAGAGTTCAGCGCTGGAGGCTCGCGGATTGTGTGTTTATACACGTGATTGGCCATTCTGCGGAGCTCGCGTACCGTGAAGCGCAGGAATTCTAAAGGCGATTTTTTTTTGATGACACGTTGCGGGTTGGGTGCCGTAACGATTTCAATGGGAGTTGATTTAGTAGGTTTGCGAATCAGGGATTTTACTGTTTTTGCTATAATTAATAAAATCAATTAAAAATCACTTTTGTGTTAAATATAAAAAAAAAATTTAAGTGACAAAGTCTTAGAATTTAGTAATTCGCTATAATACATATAATTAATTCTAAGTAAAGTCCAAGCGCACGCTTATACACTTGCATAAATTTTTCTAATTTTTTTAGTATAATAATTGACAATCCATTTTCTTGTATTTACAGAATATTGTTAATTTTTCTTTTTAATAACATAAATATTATTTTATCGCATTATTACAATGCAGCTTATTTACAAAATATTCAAAAAGTAGAGATTACTATCTTTTTTAATACATGATTATTCAATTCTAAAATTATTACTTTATAAAACATAATTCTTCGCATATTATCTGAATAGAACTTGGTACATCTGTAGCTATTTTACTAAAATACTATTGTACTACTACAGCATTTTGGTCAACTTTAAATTAAACTTAATTGTTCAGTGACTAGCTAAATTAACCCAGTTAATTTAGAAACCTACCATACTGCAACTCTGAATTAGGAAGCCTAGCGTAAGTTTCCATGTATAAAAATAAACTGATTAGTACAGAATATAAATTTATTGATTATTTTATTATTATGTGTTGATGCGTAAAATATTTTAGCTTGTAAAAAATTGAGATAGGATCAGTAGGAAAAAATGATAGTAAATGTAATTCAAAAGCAAGTAAATCTTGACAAATAGAAATTTTTACAACCATCAGTAAGTATACTACTATTTACATCTGAAAAAGTACAAAAATATTCAAATTCAATCTACAATGATTCCCCTACAAAAACGTCGATCCTGGTTTTCTAATATTCAGCGCTCAATGTTACTATCCTTTTTATTCCATACAGCCATCTTCATAAGACTTTCATTTCTTGCACTCAAATAAAAAGGCAGATCACTTAAAAAAAATATGTCATCCCACCGTCAATGCAAAACGATTCACCTCCATTCGCTTTTAAGCTCTCCTCATTTTTTCCCAGCGCATACGCGGAACACCTGTACGAGCGCGCGCGTAATTTTATTAACAAAAAGCGTAAAGGGAAAACGAAGCAGCCCCGGCTTGCACGATGAATTCCATGCAAAAAGCTCCATTTCCTCCTTCGCTCTTCTATCCTAATAAAGAAAAAGTGCGCGAATAAACGTTGCGCGCGATCCGAAGAAAGGTGTACGCTTTATGGAAGCCGCTCGCTTTCCTCCTCTTGTTCATAAAAAGCCGCTCGCGTATCTCGCCTTCGCGCACACGGAGAACTGCGCCGAGAGTAATAAGAAAGGGATGAAGAAAGAGAAGGAGTGCAGCTTGACGAGAGAGCGCACTCGCGCTCAGGATGACAGATACTCGCGTCCCGAGGCTTTTATGGATTCGGAAGGTGTTCTCGGGGCGTAATAAAGCGAAACTCGAGGTGAGACTGCAGCCGTGCGTGCGTAAGTTTTTTTTTAAGGGGATGGGGGTGCATTGATGAGTGGCGGTGTTAGGGGTTGGATTAATTAGTTCGAAATTTTTTTTGGATGGTTATTACAGATGGATGGAAATTTAGTAGTTTTATTTGTAGATTGTTAGTATTTTGTTAAAAGATTTTATTACGGCTTTGAGCGATCGTAGAAAAGATTTCATCGAATTCAATTTCAAGGTGTAGTAACCGCGTTCAGTGTACACACAAGTATGGTTATAAAGGTTAAAATCTCACGTTTGAAAAATATTACAAAATGTTTATTCTTTATTGTTGTGTTGTTACGTTGCTGTGTTATCAACAACGAATGACATAGCTAGAAAAAGCATAACACGCCCCGGGGTAGCTTGTTTTTAAGAATAGCGTAAAAAGTTTATTTAGCCCTGTAACATTGAGGCACAGTTAACCGCGATAAAAATATTTTTTTAATGAAAGATTGTTGAAGATCTTTAGTGGCTTTTTCAAAAATACAAATGTTTTTTATTTATTTTATTATTTATTTTTCAATTTTTTTTTCAATTTTCTTTTTCCAACGCCCGAAAAATGTTAAATCAAACAATTTTTTCTATCGAATAAACCGTTTTACATTTTTGAAAGCTTAATCTACTTTTCTAAATAAAATAGAAAATGAGTTTTCGTTATTTTACATACCTGATATAGTTGAAGCTAGAGGGGTGTTACAAAATTGATAAACAAGAGAGCTTCTATAATAGTATTATAGATTCATTGTCAGTTAAAAGTTATTTATTCATAACTCTGAATATCAAGCATCACAAGTAATCCGTACTTATCCGCACAATATTACTATTTTACTGAAATTTATAATAATATTATTTAAACAAATTTCATTGATAAATTATTACATCAATAAATTTATTAATACAAAATTCCGATTTCAATTTCCGCTACCTTTTCACAAATTTTGAAGAAACACATTTCAAGTATTAAATTCTCTCCGAGAAATCAAAAAACATTGAGAAATTGTTTCCCTCTGTAATTTTGTATTTTCCATTCGACGTGCTCCTCGAAATATATTGAAAATATCAAAGTTTAAAAATGTCTCGGTTACTACGCCGTCACCCTGCCCGGATATAAAATAGTGTATAAGGAAAGGTGCGCCGCCGACGAGATGTTGAAGAACGCGCGGAATCGCTTCAGCAGCATAAATGAATGTGTCGAGCACGACGGGCGACAAGCTGACGTATACGTACGGCGCGCGCGAGGGGCAAAATGAGAAGCACATGCTTAAACTATTCATACTTTCTTCGCCGAGTTTTATATAAACGGCCGCGCTCTCGAGTGTTTCTAAACAGTTATTTAGAAAAGTGCTGAATACTCGCGAGCTGAAATGTTGTGATATTGTAACAAGTGTGAAGCTTGGAATTGTAATTTCCTTGTTTGGTGCTTTTGATTGTTTTCTTTTTATTTTTATTATACGTGAGTAATAAATACGAAGATTATTTAAAATTGGCTTTCTGCATCACTGATTAAAAATTTCCAAATCTGGGGAATGTTAATAATGAATGCGGAACATCGAATAATTAATGTTTTTCATACATAAATTTTCCAATAAATTTTAAATAACGAATCGTTTTATGTTGTACATTAAAGCAGGTTAAAATTTTGCTCCGTACATTTTGTAATGTT
>JAPYZA010004632.1:0-13232 GCA_030522685.1 Eupelmus azureus | reverse complement strand
AACCAAAATCCAGTATGCAACACACCGCCTTTAATAAACAAGCCAACTAGATAGCCTTCGGTAAACAGCGAAAAACATTCGTTTTCGAAAAACCGTTCGTCCCACTGAGCCGCATTTAAAATCAATCCCGGCCAAAGCTCTCCCCCTCTCATTGTCCAGCTAAAAGCTCGCGCGCTCTCAATCGTGCCCAAATCGATCGGCTTTCTCTCATTGAAAGCGGCCCGGCGCAAAGAAAGGCGGAGATCGAAAAAAGCCGGCCTGCTGAACAAAACGACCCAAACCCGCGCCGAGGGGAAAGGCAAAAAGAGCCAGCGAAGAAAATTGGATAGCGCGCGCCGGAAGAAAAGAAGAGGATCTCTACGTTCGAGAAAAAAGGCTGGGAGAGTATATAGGAGCCAGCGTGAGAAGCTGGGGATAGGTGAGAGGCCACCTGGGCAGGTTAAAATGTCACCGGCGCGCGCTCGGCTCGCGGATAAGGGATCGATGAGGTCCACAGGTGCTAGAGCAGCAGCGTGAGGGGGAAAGAGAGAGGAGTGGTTTGGACTCATCCGCGCAAGCGCCTGCCGTGTATACGAGCTTTTCTTTCTCTCCGCGTCGAGTAGTGCTTTCTGCTCTTCTGCTCTCTGTACGCGTAGACGTTTTTGGATGAACTTTACGCAGCTGGCGCGGTGGGAAAAGAAAGCAGAGAGCTGGCTCTTTGTTTCGCGCGCTGGGCGTGTGGATGGAATATGTGCTTTTTCTGGTCTGAATTTTTTTAAAATATATAGGTGACTCGAGAGTTACTTCGGGAGCGTTATTCCAGGAGTGTGTACTATTCTTTCGTTTGGATCAATGGAAATTCATTAGCGGAGACGCGGGGTTAAAAATAGCAGGGAGCGAATGTATATAAGGGACGAATGCGTCAGACTCTGCGTGTTCTTGACTACTTAGGGAGCTTGAAATGTCAGATTTGAACCCGTCAGTGCTTCGTGAAGTTTAAGAAGTATATAACCGTGTAGTCGTCGTTCGAAGTGTCACTTGGTACGAGTGATCTGCTCGCTTGTATATAGATGTTCCTTTAGAACTGTATTTAGTTTGTGAATTAATTTTCTAAATTTCGTGTCTGACGTAACTGTTATAAACATGAGCAGTCGATCAATGAAAAAATTTTGGGTTAATCACACGCTATGCCTCAGCTACTTTATCCTATACGTACATACATTCCCTACATACAGCCCGTAACGGCCTATACCTAATTACCGCTAACAGAATACATCAAAAAATTAGTACCACCGCGCTAATAAAGCTAATTAAATCCCCCCCAACCAAACCCGCTTTTTCGGGCACGGTATCACTTCTCCCAGCTATTAGCGCAGGATAAAAAGCTCAAAGTCCAGCCAGCCCACAAGCCAATATATATCTATATACAGAAGAGGGCCTTAATTATACGAATGCCTTGCGAAGCGAGCCTTACAAGGCTGGCCTCCTCCCGGCCGAAGTACGTAATTGACTCGCGGCTTGCAGCTTCGCGCTAATTTCCAATTAAGAGGCCGCCGAGCCGCCGCAAGCTCCCCCCATTTTCCTTATATTTCCGCGCAAGCTCGCTCGCTTGTGTATATATGCTTAGAAGGAAGAAGCACCGGCGAAGAGAGCCGCACTCGATTCTTCCTTGTCAGATACACACACACACAGCCACGAGACAATGGCACTTTTCTTTTGTTTGCCGAGTCATTATTCCCCCCCCCCGGCGCGCAATTAAAAATTTCGGGGCGCTTTGTTTGATGGAGAATAATGTTGTGTTATAGGCAGGTGTTTCCATTAACGCGAGCTTTCATAGGCTTTATTAATGTTGATGTTATAGTAATTTTCGGGAAAGCTATTATTGCGAGCGTGACTTACGCTTTATTTAATGAAGCGTGTGTGTAGAGAGTTTCTTGTGGGGTACAAAAGCAATGAATGATTTTCAAATTCTGTGGGTGGATTTGTATATGTGTGATGCGTTATGCGATTGATTTCTTTGTTGTCGTTGTGTACTTCGTGATTATACTTTAATTCTATTAAAATTAGTAAAACGTTGATGGAAAATAGTTTCTAATAAAGCTGTAAATAGCCAAACATTGATACAACTGTCTTACAAATAGTAAACGACTAATTACCGTTACTATAGCTACTGGGTTCAAGTTAATGGTGGGTAAAACGACACGCGTAAAAGGCGCGACTTAAGTATAATAAAGCTAATGAAAACTAAACAGGAGGACACCCTCCGACTGTGCGCTATGCGCGTTTATGCTAATGTGATGATTATTCAGTTGCACTGCCGCTGTAATTACGCAAGTTTGTATGATTCGGAATTCCACTGATTCCCCGGCTCGCTCGAATTTGCCGCGCGATTACGAAACTGCCGAGATACGCGCATTGTTAATTTTGAATAAGTTTTTGTTCTTGATTGTGCGGGATGATATTTAGAGAGAATGGAAAATTATAATTAAAATTTTTGTTGATTTTTGAGGGTGAAGTTATTTAGTGTGTTTGATTGTGTTGTTGATTGTAAGTGTTTACATATATTTTGTGGATGAGAAAATGCTTTTTTAATTAATTGTTATTTATTTTATGGTTAAGATATTTATTGTTGTTTGTGTTAGGTTATACTGCGTCATAAAATACTGTGCGGACATTTTCGTCACAATATTTTTAAATATTTTAAATAGGTTGTGTGAGTGATAAATGACATTTTGTGTGATTCATATCAAATCCCGTAAGGGAAAATGATTTTTTATTCACTGCCTCGCTAATGAAACTTTTTATTGCAAGTCATAGAGTGGCTTTTATTAAAAACTGTATGAAAAAAATATACCAGTAAAAAATATTCTTAAACTAGAAAAAATATTCAAATATAAATTTAAATTTTTAAACATTTTAAAGATATTATTACCCGAATCTATAATTTAAATCCATAATAATTCCAGTCAATAAGACTATAACTTAGAAAAAAAAATTACACCCAGCCCTCACTAGCATAACAAAAATAGAAACCAATAATCAAACATGAATTCAACACTCACCGAAAAAGGTACCGAAGACATTGCCGATGGATGTAGATATGGCGCCTTCCGCCAGGGCGTCAAGGCAGGCGCTGAGGGCGCAGGCACAAGCGCTCGTACCTATCAGGTACTCCAGCACCATGTTCCATCCAATAATGAATGCTATTAATTCGCCCACTGTCACGTAACTGTACATGTACGCGCTGCCCGTCGTGTGAGGCACTCTTACTCCAAATTCGGCGTAACACGCCCCTGTCAATCATATAAACAATCAGCTTTATTATTCTTCCTTAAGCGCATCAGTGCAGGCCTACTTATACTTCTATATACAGAGTAGCTATATTGCTTACTCTCTGTGTATAGTTAAGTTTGTGCATTGGCTCTCGGCGGCAATTTGCTTTTATTACAGCCGACTAAAAGCTTTTTCCGCAACTACGCTAGAATGGCCTGATAAAGCCGAGATTCTTGGTCCGGCTGACTTTGTGGAAACAAGCGCTTGAGGAACCGTCAATTCTTCTCTTAGTTTTATAATTATTGGTGGGGATTTGGGTTTATCAGGTTTGTTTGATAATTTTTAATTTTATGATTGTTTTTGGCGTAATAAGATGTATACTTGTCGTTATTGTCAAAATTAATTTATTGCTTTATTTGTGCGAAAAAATCAATATGTGATGACATTATTTATTTAACGATTTTTTATTTACTTAAATAAAAAACATGTCTCAAACTTTATGGCTTTAAAAAATCTGTGTCCTATATTTTCAGCCCGTAATAAAGTTCTATTACAGTATTTTATGTAGTCCCGGTGTAGCGGGATAATAAAAGTGGACTATTATAATAAGATTCATGATAAAATAAAATAGGATTTAGCTGTATGGAAGCTTGAATATAAAAGGGTTATTTAAAAAAAATTTTGAGCTGTATTGGACTATAATAAGTACCTTAAAAAGAATTAATGATTCTGGAAGTTTTTCAAATAACTCTTACAAATAAGTTTGGTACTATTTTTGTAGTAATGCTACATACAAATAAGAAACAAATTATATTGCTGAGAAAACTTACACACACATATGTTTTAATTCTGTTTTAATTTGTAAGTAATTGGCCTGCGCTATAATCTGCGGTTTTTCTCCGCCGTTTCCCTGTTTTTTTACAGTTGCAAGCTCAACCTTGTTTTCACTATTTGTTATTACTTTTCAAGTGTCTGAGCGCGACGAATGATTTAAGTATTGATTCATTTTTTGCTTTTTGTTTTTAGATAATAATTATTATAGAGTTAATTTGTAAAGAGCAACAGATAGTAAAAACATTAAATGTTAGGACACTATAAAAAAATGCTTTGTTTTATAGAGTCCTTTCTCTTTTTTTCTTCTTATTCTCATTAGGTCTCTTACAGGAAAAAGGTGGTGCTGCATAGGTGCTACAGATACTATAGAGATAATAGAATCTCGGAGACGTTAGCAAAAAGGTTCAAGTTCACCAGTCAACGTGCGACAGCAAGAAAAAAAATGATAGAGACAATGTTCAATGGAATTCAAATTATAAAACCAGATTTATTCATTTCTTGACTCTCGCTATTGCTGTGTTAATGTGTGTTTACATCAATTGCTGCTTTTAACACTGTTTTTCAACATCGTGGTATATAAACCTTCGCAAGTGTACAAGTTTAAGCGCGTACTTACGCGGGTTCGTAGAAAGTAAGCACATCAGTTCACATGAGTGAAAATATTTGTGAGAGTAGAAAGTAGGGGAGTTTAGCAATGCAATTACTTCTAAATAGAGTGACAGCGTAAGAAACAACAATAACACTCAAAAACTGATCGGAAATAGAAATCGACGAAATAAACATTTCTATATTACGATCGGCCGAAATTAATGTTTTTTCTACAAAGTAAAAGGAAACTATTAGCTTCTAAACAATTTCGGAACCACTCGTTTGAGAGTTGAAAAAGGTACCTAATATTCATAATTGATTTCGGAAAGTCGTACAATCTTGATCTGCTCTGTTTTTCTCTACATAGCTAATATTGTAAGCATGTTTGTTATACCCAATAATGTTAGCGTTTGACATTTTATTTATAACAAACTCTGATGAAAAATATAAAACTAATAACTGATCTAGAACGTCACAGCATATCAAATACCTCTCACGAAGACGATAGTTTAACGACGGATATTCGCAACAGTGCTGCAACTATTCATGACGACAGAGACAAGCAAGTAACGGATAGTGAACGCAAGAGACGGAATGGAAAGCGACAAAGCGACCGATCAAATAAGGGCGACGGAGATACAGTAGAACGAGAGGTAGTGAGACAAAGGGCCCTGGATCTATACTTAGAAGTACAGAATTTCTTGATAAATTGCAAAGTGCAGTTGAATATTTTATAGATAAAATTGTTAATCACAATTTTATTACAGATATACTAGAAAAACTCCGGACTATAAGTGCTCAGCTTTCAAGTTTAATGGTTAAATTAAATAGAGATTATTACATGTCTGTAATCAGTCTTTCACAGCGAAAGTTGAGTTGAAGAATTGATTTCTAAGTTTTAATAAATTCCGAGTCAGTGGTGCAACTATTAATAGAAAATTGAAATTATTAATGATTTAAAGTTGAGCGAAACTTACGTTACACCAATAACAATATATAAATAATTGTATAGTATATACAATATAATCAAATTAACAAGAAAACAACCATCTTTATAGTCCATTTTATTAGAACGAATAACGACTTTCTTGAGACTGAATCTTTATCTGAAGTCAAAAAAAAGATGTATTGCAAAATTTTAATAGTAACTGCTGTATCGCATATTTTAAACTTTGATTTTATTACTAAAAGTATGACAAGTAAACAATTGCTCTATAATAAAATAACATTGTACATTTTGCTACAGGAAAGTATTCGAACGTAAATAATAGCAGTAATAAGTCCAGCGACAGATTCAACATTGATTCTGATAGAAACAGGAATGGAAGATTCTCGCTCTTATAAATGTGATGGATATGGCCATAAAGTTGACACTTCTTTACGTCAAGGCATAAGGCTCAGAAAGTGCTTTGAGAGCAAAAAGTTCCCACTTCAACAGCGGCTGATTGCTCAAAGAGACTAAAGCAAAAGGCGCGGAAACAGCACTGTGGGTCAAGGTGTGAAAATTCGCAATATAAAAATTTTTATAGATGTGTCCGAGGCTGTTATCATAGTAAACGAAAGAATGATTTTAGTGTCAACCTGAACGGTAATAAAAAGATCAATATAATTGAAGAGGTTGACGAAGAGGCAGCTATACATCAAAAGATTAATCGAATGACCAAATTGGTGACTAACGAGAAAAGATAAAAAATAACAATTCACAATCCCAAACCCTTATATAAGTACAACTGATAGGCAATAATCTGAAAACTATGGCATAATTCTTGTTCTAGAGCTATAAAGCATTTAGCAAACCCAACGTTGCTTTTTTAAAAATTTTAAGTAAAATGAAAGAGAAAATAAATGAACCAATAAAAACAACAGTACGAATTATAATCAGAAAAAATTGAACTGATTAAAATATTTACAAATGATGTAAGCTTTTAATATAAAAAATGTTATTTATATAAAATTTTGTTACAAAATTTGTTACCTTTGCATAAATTTGATGGTTTAGGATAAAGAAAAGACTTAAAAAATAAACAAATACATAAATATGATCCAGTTTGAAAAATTGTCTATATACGACATTTACAAGTGGCCATTTAGGATTGTAGAAGTTAAGAAGAACAAAGCGACCGTAGTACAGCATAAAATAAGTACAAGAATAAACTAGGAAAAAACTCGTTGAAGCTAAAATGGTAGTATGAATGTTTTATTGATCCAGAAATATGCATAACGAACAATAAAAAAGTCCACGTACAAAGCTTTTATAAAATACATAGTTTATCGAACAAAGTACTCGTTACCTCATTCAATTCTTCCATTATTTTACCCATCCGGATTGTGAAAAAAGTTATCGTTATGCCAAAATTTAGATTACGGCAATCGATATCGACCAAACAATTCTTTGAAGTACAAGCATGCTTCAATAATACCTTTCTTTTCAAATACTAAATTACTTACCGGAAAAAATGGATGCAATGGCTGCTATTATGAAGGAGATGACGACGCCGGGCCCCGCGACGCTCCTCGCCACCATCCCTGCAACAAGGTACATCCCTGTCCCAACACATGATCCCACACCAAGGGACGTCAGGTCCAGAGTCGTCAGGCACTTCTGCAAAATGTCAATAGTCGCATTTGTAACATTACCGCTTCAACTCATAAATCATACGCTTTTTCATACGCGATATAAATCAATTATTCGCCTCTATACGCAAGGGACTTCTGCATCGAAACTTTCTTCTGGGTTTGAAAAATGATCGTGTGCTTCACTGATTTTCATTGAAAGTTTAGTCGGCATAGCTCATTTTTCTTTTTAACGATCAAAAAATACTGTTTCTTTCCTGCGTATGCAAATTAGAGTAACAAAGTAAATCGAGCATACCAATAAATATAATAAATCTTTCCCATTCACAACAACCAATAGTCACAGTCAAAAACATGATTATTTTATACAAACAGAAACAAAATTTAACTAAACCCTCCCTCCCACCTCACCAAGACCCAATAATAGACAATTTACGACCTCTCCAAAAGATTCAGCATAAATATCTAAACTTCCCCAGAATCCAGCCATACACTACCAAAAGGGGCGTTTAATCGTCAGACATACGTCTTCCCATTCGCACTCTCCCAGAGGACACGCCACTCGGAAAACAGCCCTCTCACCAATCCAAAAAGAAAGAGGGAAAATTTCTCCCTCTCGCAAACGTGACGCGGAAGTAGTGCGTGAAAGCGCGAACGACTTTATTCGGCATCGGCACGCGATTCATTCAGCTTCCTCCGCAGCTTTCCGAACTTTTCCGAGGCGAGAGAGCGAGCTAATCCCGCCGGTCTAGCCCCGATGGCTCTATATAAAGCCGCGGGTGAAAAATGACGCACTTACTTTCTCGGGCGAGTTAAGCTGGAAATACAGTTTTTTTACTTTTGCCGATGTGTCCACCCCCCAATGTGGTGCGCGTTGTCACGTATCCCTGCTCCCGGTGTTTGCGCTTTATTAAATTTTATTGATTGCTTTTGGATATGTAGGTTATTTGCGTGAATTACAAATGTTATTTGTGTGGGTTTGGGCTTGGTCGGAATGATTTTGTAAATAATTGAAAGTACGATGATCGATGGGTTGGTTTGAGGCTGATAAATATAATTATTAGAATGATTGCTGCACAAATATTGATATAAGATTGTTAAATCATATTATTGATAAATTTAACATTGCACCCAGAACCTTTCACAACTAATAAAACCGCCGCTTTCCATTCTCACTGCCCTAATTACCTAAATTAAACAAAATCATTCCCCAGCAACACAACATCCCTAATTAAACCCATGCACCACAAAAGAAAATAAACAAAAGAAAGTCTAGGCATTAACAAGTACCAGCGCACAACCCAGCCTTCGCTTCACGCACCTAGCTAAAAGTAATCGAACGCGCGGCCCGTAAGCGCGAGACAAGCGTTAAATAACGAACGGAAACTGGAAGCGCTCCAATTCCCCCGGAAGTGCCGCGCATTTTAATGCTTCGGCATTGAGAGGAGCGGAAAAAAAATGCGCGCCATTCGAAGCGTCAATTTATCTCTCTGCGAAGAGAATCTATACACGCGCTGCATTCAATTTAAGTATACGGCCCAATAAATCACACGGCTCTTATTAAGTTGTGATTTTTTCCCGGGTAGAGTGAATCAAGATTTAATAAAACGAGCTTTTTCCCCGGTCTCTTATTGAAAAAAATTTCTCTGATGCTTCATTGATCGAAGCCGAGGGTACATACGGTATATCGAAATGTTAGACTCCTGAAAAAATGTTTGAATGCGGAATTTTCGTGCAAGCCTCGAAATAACGTCAATAAAAAACTAATAAGTAGAGTCGACGTACAGTACTAACAAAAGTCTATAAAACGATATACCCAAGCCATAAAATTGTAAAAAGCTCCGAAACGAATCTAAAATTGAAAAAAAAAGCTCGCGCGGTAGCGACATCCGTCCTCTAAGCGTACACACTCGATTCGAAACAATCGGATTTCCCTCGTCCCTCTGTCTCGCTTTTTCAATTTATTTCCCTCCGTGACGCAGTGCGAGGGGGCCGTCCCGGAGCGAAAAAGACATCAGCCTAATTTGCGACGAAATTTGAAAAATCCCCGGGCAAACTCGTTTTCACGCCCGGCTTTCTCTCCTCCGGACACGTAAACCCCTGCGACAACGGTTTGACGTCATTCCACAGAAGCTCGCACAAAACAAAGCTAGTATACGTATCCGCAACGACTTGGCGGAGCGAGCCTAAAGTTTCGAAGCGAGAGACGAGAAAACGCGGCGGATCTATATGTTGCAGAGGCAGTTTCGCGTTCCTCTGTGTGTATAGACAGTCTGGGGCAGCCTTCGGCGAAACTTCGGGAAGTTCGATCGCCAGTGAAATATGCTCCGGGGAGATTTGCTGGTGCAATATTGCTGCGGGGGCGGGCTTCGTTAGTGAATTATTATTTTTCAGGTATGGCTGAGAGTAAATCACCCGGCTGAACGTTCGATTAAGGACGGACGTATCGGTTTGATTTTAGGGTGGAATTATGGTTTTGACGTTTATGGTGAGTGAAAAATTTGATTGCTGGATTTTATTGCGCTGTGTTTGCGGAAGGTTCGATAATAGGAAGCTTTAGAATCTATCGACGAAACGGCATTAATTAATGCGGATGTAGGCATATCTAATAATAATTCGCGTTATCAATTCGCCGAGTCTCAATCAATATTCAGCATGAGATATGATCGCGATCGAGCGTTTAATCATGAAACAATACGGCTGACCGTAAATGTCGAGCGTTACATGAGGCATGTGTAATGGTGATTTAAGAGAGCAATTACCGGAAAATTATCGCCGAATAAAAAAAAAGGTTGAACGAAGGTAGATGGACGTTATGTTTGCAGGAGAATGAGGAAGTAGGGTGTCAAGAATAGCTTTTACCTGTAGTTTTTGTTTCGAGCCGGCCAGCTCGGGTCCGGCCCTCGTTTGTTCGCCCTGCAGATTATCAACATTCTTTGTACGTATGAACTTGCCAAACAGTTCCAGGCCTTTCTCTCTGTCCATGAAATCCAGCTTCATGTTGCTGGAACAAACGAACGGTTCAGTTTTAAACTCTGCTTGAGCTTGAATATTCATCTTACATATAAATCAAATTTTGGTTTTAAATTAGATAGGTGTATTATTCTTAGACTGTAAAGAACTTAAAATTAAGATAGTCGAGACAAGCTGCGCACGACCTCTTTAGAATTTCTATATCGGCGCTTCGATTCACCTCTCACTTCAAATTTACGAGCCCAGGCACTTTATTTATTAACGCGCGATTATGCGCATCGGGCGGCTTTTATCATCCAGAAAAGTAAGCAATAAACGTCAGTCAGGCCCCAGGTATAGCAGTCGGAAATTTAGCGCTATTAAGTGCGAAAGTGTCTGCGGCATTATCGTTAACCCGAGCCATACATCATCGCCCCCCGTGAAACGCGTCAAAAGTGAAAAACACGCGAGGGCTGGATGGATTTCAGCGCTCACGGCATTGAAATTGAATTTTTCATAATAAAATTTCACCCCCGGCCTCATAAATTGCGGAACAGAGCGAATGTACATGTCGAGCACGTTTTCACGCTGGTTTGGGGGTGTAAGGATGTAGGTACGTGGAAGTTGGAAAGAGTATAGAGTTGCATAGTTCCGCGAGGAGCGGCTGCTTTATTTCCGGCAATTAATTCGCCGCGTGCGACGTCAGGAAATGATAGGTCGTTCGCGGGATGGGAGGAGAATGCCGATAGTGCGCGAAGGTGCGAATCCTTCCGGGTTGTAGATGGGTGGACAATGACGAGAGCTGGGGTTGGTTCAAGGGTGAGGGTGTCAGGGTGGTGAAATCGTGGAGTTGTGGTTGTTAGGATGGTATGAGTGTAGGGGGGATATTTAGGAGGATGACGGTGATGCAGATGAAAAGTTAAGTGGGAACTATGTAGGTGTTTAACAATTTAAATATGTTGCTGATGTTTGAAAGTTTAATTTAGTGAGGTAATAGAAATTGTGTAGCAAAATTTGTTACGTAATACGTCTTAAGTTCTGCAGTATTGGATCCGGGGCTCAACATTCATGAACTATTCCAAAGCATGTGCCTGAATGATAGTTTGAATATCTGAAGTTTATAAAGAGTATGGCAAACATTAACATAATTAGGCATATTTTCCCATTATTAGTTTCTACCTAAATACTTCACAGACGTCACTATAGAAAACTTATAAGGAGAGACTGGAAAGTACCAGAAAGCCGATGCCTAAAAATGAAATCCAATACCCATAATTCTATCTAATGTGCCTTCCTTTCCGAAAAATGATAACTCTTATATCGATCACAATATTCATATATTTGTGTAAAAGAAACTAGAGGATAAAGATGAAAAAACTGAACAAAGAAAGCTTTTACTTTAGCTTTGGTTTGTTAAAAAATAATAATTTTTGCGAAAGTTATAATCAAATTAAACCAATCGTAAAAAAATGATTAAAAATTTTACTTTTATTTTAACTATTATTTACGAACAAATTTTGTTATAATGCATCGAAAACAGTGAATAATCACAATAGGAGATTAAAACTATAAAGTCCTAGAGCGACATTTTCTTAATCCGGAACTTAGAAATTTGCGACTTTTCGGACTTAACAAAGTTCAAGCAAGATTGCAGCTACGATATCAGCTATTATTTTGGTGCCGTATTTCAGCTCAGATCTGATCTAAAATTTTTTCAGCAGGCGTATCGCTATCTTTATTAACTTCTTTATTTACTGCCCGTACTATTCTAATCTACCTTATTCCAATATATCCCTGTACCTAATATGACTACTCAATACGGCATACTCTAACTGTACAAATCGTCGAAAAAAGATCAGCGAATATTTTTGATGTTTTAAAGACATATAGACGTTATATGTCCACTGAGGTCCTCTATAACATTTTAAAAACATTGTACGTACTATGATGCTATCTGGGTAGTTATTGCCACTACACTGGTTTTTTATAGCATAACTTTATTATGACTTTTATTATTTTTTACAGAGAAAGCTGTTTGATATTAGAAAAATGTTGTGGAGATATCTTCTGTAAACGAGGATATTTACGATATTATCGACACACACCTTACCAATTTAAAAATTGGTTGACTCTATTATAGTTTGAAGAAATATATAAATATTTTTTTAGATTTTCTATTGAATAATCCCTGGAACAATTCCAATTTTCGACAAAAGCTCAAAAAATTCCATGTCACGAGAAATTATTGAAAAAATTTTAAACCTTGAAAAGGAAAAGTCATCTACATAATAAGCTAACTGAGATTAATATTGGTAAAATTAAAAAGTGAATAAATAAATAAAAAAGAATTACTTTTTACATTTTCTTCATACAATCACTTGTGTGCCAGGTGTATTTATAAAATGTTTTCAATTAATTATTCATTTTAGAAAAGCAATTAAATTTGTGGATTAGTTATTTAATAGCAAAGTAATAATCGATTATCCAGACTGGTTGAACGATACAATAGTGAACGGATATTACGATGAGCTAATTAGTGATTGGGTTATAATACTATTATATTTTAGTGACATGCACATTTACAAAGCGAAGTAATTAGACTAAATTTCATTTCCACTGACATCAGTCTCGGAATACGTCACTGGTAATAAATACATAACTAATCTTTTGCTATGGAAGCGCTTTACTATATGATAACATAGAGACTTTAATGAACCCCCTTATCTCTTAATCGAGTAAGTTTAAATTAATAATATTAATCGATAGCAAATATAATGTTAATAATATTGAATTAATAATATATTAAATGTATTAATACTGTAAGCACCAATACGCCTCCTATCACTTATTTTGATGCTCCGGCCATGTTCTTCATAAAATTCGTAGCTTCGCAAGAATGGCGGGATCCTTTTTAGTTAATTCAAACGAATTCATGTAAACTCAAATCCAAGTAGGGATGCATACATTAGAATAAGTTGTGTACTAATATACTGAAAACTCGCTACGTAACTAACGAATTGTTTTATTTTTAA
>JAPYZA010004631.1:0-14901 GCA_030522685.1 Eupelmus azureus | reverse complement strand
ACCAAAGTCCGCAAAGTCAGCGCCGTAAGTTCGCCACATGCCTTGCTATTGAAGCTACTGTTGGGTTTGCTAATTGTTCTGTTATCTGTTGCGTGTACTCTATAGGTATAAAGTATCTGAACTGTGTAGTCGCGCATTGGTTGTGATGGAAATGTTGCTTGTTGTTTTGGGATGGTCTACGCGAGAAAGATTTTGTTGATTCAAAGTGACATAATATTTTTTGACTATTATAATAGTACTCGTTTAAAAATAATTTTATCGACTGTATTCAAATTTTATGTAGATGATGATTTTTCATTTGATAGATGCTTGACTTTCATATTAACTTCATTGAACGAAAATTGAAAGCCCGCTAAAGAGTAGCGTATTTACAAGTTGTATTGTGAAATAATAAAACAATGTCTAGTTGAAAATGAGCAGGCCTTATAACGAACACAACGTGGGTCTCCGTTCATTAGCATTTATATTGCAGAGCAAAATGGTTAGTTAAGAATGCTGCACATTTTTTTTCCAATCGATTTCGCGGCAAAGGAACGAATATGCGCTCCGCGAGCCGCTGGAGGGGGGAACTCGGCTAACGGTCTTTTTCGTTCTCTTTTTTTCTCATTCTTGCGTTTCCTTTTCGCCTGTGCCTCGAATGTGCAAGCGATGGAAATTTTCTTTCCAGCACGAAGAGAGCCTTTTTCGTATTCTAGTCTTTGTGTTTATTATATGTGAATGTAGATATGCTCGGCATAAGTACCTGGAACTTCTAAAGAAAGAGCTTGAAATAGTAAAAGCATTTTAGCGAAAAATATTACTACAATAATTTTTTCTATTGTTTTCTTTTCTTTTTTTTTGTTTTTGGAAAAACTTTTTTATTTTATGATTTATGATTTTTTTTCGAGATACTTCTATTTAAGAATTTTATGTCTATTGCAATATTGAAGACCAAAGATAAATAAGATGCTTAGATTATATCTATATAAAATATACATTTATATGTATATTTTATAAATGATTAGATATCCTGTATAAATAAATAAATAATTTATTAGCATAAAAAAAAAGATTAATAAACTGATTTTGAACTTCTATAATAGAAAAATTATAAGTGATCCGCTTGAAATATCAGGTCAGACAATTCACACTCTCTCATGCAATATTACTTACGTGTACAACTTCAATTATACTCGTAAGATTTATTAATAAAATAACTTCGAAAAAACACATTTAATTCTGATAAAAAAATTATAAAATCAAATTTCTAAATATCCTAATCGAAATATCCAAAGCGCATGACTTTACCTACTCATCCCATCATCGATTCCAAAATTTTGCGTATGCACAAACAATACCACAATAGCATAGCGCATGTTTTCGCTTGAAATTCACGCGAATACAGTCCAGAGAACAGGCGGCGGTTTGGCTAAATTAGCTCGTGCACCGAGCTGGCGTTGCTGGCGCGTAATTGTGGCACTACCGCGCCGCGCCGCGGCAGCGGCCGATCGATCGCCATCGTTTCTCGCTGAGCGAGCTCGCCCTCTCCTGCCTGCACACATCTTTTCGCGCTTTCGTTTCGACTGTTCCTTCGCTGTTTACTGAGAAGAGCTGAAGTTATAGATGGAAGCGTTAGTGCATGCGCTGGCTTCATGTTTTTCAGCTTTAAGACTCCTGTTTTCAAACTTGTTGATGTATCTGGATGCGGATTTTAATGGTTAATGTTTCTTAGAATTGATAATTTGGATTTTATTTGGATTTAACGGATATTTGTATACTGGAAGAAAAATATATTTAATCAAGCGGGAACTGTTTAATTTGTGCGGAAAGTAATTTTCTCTGAGCTGATTCTGTTTGATTTAATATATTCTTGTCAGAATAAGATATTTCCGCAATTATTAAAAAATTTGTTAAAAAGTTGTTTCTTACATATTCTTACTTTATATATTTTTTCTAATGACAAGTAAAATGTATATTCAAAAAGTATGAATTCATTTCAGAGCTGAATTAAAAAATTTGTGGGTCAAAATAATTTTAGCTGGCACTGTGAGTTTAAATAGGATGAATAGTTGATCGTTGCCGCTATAATTTATACGGAAACCATTATTAACGTGATCACGTTACAACCGTATTTTTAATGTGTAGAATGCGGTTGTGCATGAGTTACGCAAGCGATAATATTTGGTTCAGAAGTTTTGATTGAGCTTAATTGTTTAGAAAAAATGGTATTAATTGATGGACCTTCAAAAAATTGGAAAGAAGTTATTAATTCCGTAATTAATTTTGAAAATTCAGATGTCTTATTAAAAAATGAAAAAAATTCTGATTTATATTAAAATAAAATAAAAATACAGTTTAATTCTTAACCGTTAATTTTCTTTACAGCAGTAATAGCTTTATATTCAGACAGACACACCTACTAGTAATGTTTATTAAAATCATAAAAATTAAATTGGTTCATGCAAAAAAAAAAAATCTTTTAGTACATGAAAATTTCATATAGCTAAAACTTTAAGATCAACCTATTCAATTTTTCTAAAACACTCTAAAAAGAAAATTCATTTAAATTGAAATGAATATTGTAATGAAAATAGTATTATAATCTTTTCACGCACGTTTCTTAAAAATATGTCTGAAAGTTTAGTAATATCCTTAATAGGATTCGTTCTTTTTTTAATGAAAGTTTTTTCTAATTCTTTTTTAATTGCTTTAGAAATGAACTGTTTTAAATGGTTGAAATCTTAAATCAATTCTTTCTTAATTTTCTTGTAAATCAACTGTTTTAAATGGTTGAATTAAAAAAAAAGTATATTACAAAAACTCCTTTCATAAGTATTTGAAAAAATGGTTGCTAATATTGCATCTTGCTTGCACGTTATTCGTAATCTAATATTATTTATAGGATTGGAGCTAAGACTTAAAGCAGAATAACCAAAATTTAAAACTTTCTCTTTCTTACTTTGTTGCTAGTCTAAGGCATCGTATATATTCTTGTTTTCCTCTCTAACGTATCTCGATTTCTAATACATATTGCAAGACAAAGTTGTATCAGTATCTGTATAAATCTATATATATATTTATTATACACTCCTAATATATTTGTGTAATGCTTTGCCATATGTGATGTTATATATATCTACATATATCGTTAGATGTTTATATATGAAAGAACTAAGATCATAAAAAGTACGAAATATTGAAAAGTAACTAAAGTCTTGAAGAAGATCCGATGGGAGATGTCTTTTTTCTTGTCTTTTTTTTTCTTAAGGTCGCTCGAGCCGCTAATGGCCAGTTTACTTATGCCTACCAGGAAAGCCTGAGAGAGGTACGTGGAATAAATTGGGTGTCTATTATGTCAGCGACAGTTTGTGCGTTACACGTATTGCCGTATGTACAATCAACAACGTACTGAAATCATTCATTATGAATTTTAACTTTATGTATATTATGTTTGTCAATCTTTACCTTATTGGTAAAGTTTTGATTGGTTTGTAGTAATTTTTACAATGTGGAAACAAAAATATACTAGTTTTTTAAAATTTAAATTTAAAAAATATTTCGAATTAATATAACGTAAAGATTGACCGATGGTATAAATTTTTTAATTGAAAACAATTTGGATATCTCCATAAAATTTAAACTATTAAATTATTTTCTGTTAGGATATAAGTTATTATAAAAAAATAATACGAAATATACAAAATCACTGTTTCTTGCAAAATACAATTAAAAATCGTGTAGTAAAAATATTTATTACACAGTAAAATCTGATTGATGCGTTACAAAGGAAAACAGAAATAAGGGAGAGAATAGATTTATAAACTAAATATAAATTTTAGTTTTAATATTCTTTTAAGGATAATGAAAATAAAGCACTTTAATTGAAAAATATTCAAAACAAAATTTTAAAATACACTGAACTTAAAAATTAGACACTTTAAAAAAAATTAAATATTAAAAATGTTGCTACCGCATTTTACCAATTTACCAATTTGTAAAATTAAATGTGTTTCTACGATATAGAAAGAAGACAATTTTTACTTTTTACTATAAGTAATATAAATATTTTTGTTTTGATTGTGTTCTTATTTTTTGTAACTTACCTCTTTTTTATTCTCAAAAATATGGTTTTAAAATTATAAGAAATATAATTTAAACTAAAACATAAAATTGAGTAGTCTTTTAATAAAAATTATTGTTTCTGTTACTACTTGAAAGGAGAGTTTATAATCTGTGGGTCATGTATTATGCTGAAATTTTGCACATTCTATTAGCTAAAGAATCAACATACAAAGTATCAGAATAATTTATACCTCGCGCAGGTTAAGAACTTTTCTTAATCGTTGAGCTATTAGAAATTTTAAGTAAATCTTTATCAAAGATACATGTAAACTAGATTACATAATTTTTTGTAAATATTAAGAATACAAGAATAACAACTGCAAATTTATAAAACAAGCTATGTTCAACTCGGCACAGTCAACTTTGCCATATTACGATAGTTCATTTTACGATCAATTACGAAGACCTCACCAACAACATCCAACCAGATACTTCCACACATCCAGTACAATCAACATATCAGAACCACCTCACTCCCAAACCAATCACAGCAATACTAAAACCCTCGACCCTCTCTTCTCCCAACAGGCGAGCTTAAGCCTGCCGGGCTCACCGTTCAACATCCGCCGCGGCAGTCGCGGCAGCCACCAGTTCACCATCCGCAACGGCCGTGGCCGCTTCGTCGGCCCGCCTGGTGGCGACCGCAAGCCCCTCGTGCTCTCGACCTACCTGGACGCCCAGGAGCACCTGCCCTACGCCGACGACTCGAACGCCGTCACCCCGATGTCCGAGGAGGGCGCGATCGTCGTCACGGGCTACTACGCCTCGCTGGGCTCGCGGCACTCGTCCTACACGTCCCACGCCTCGAGGCTGTCGTACACGTCGCACGGCGACCTGCTGGGCGGCAGCATGACCAAGGAGAGCAAGCTGCGCAGCAGGTCCACCAGGCAGCCCTCCTTCAACGGCCAGCGCGAGAGCCTGCCGAAGCAGCACTACGTCAGTATACGTTGCTTTTTCTTTTGTCGTCGAGAGGGAGGATGGTGGCAAGGGTGGTTTGAAGGCTGTTTCATTGGTCGAGTGAAGCCTTCGCTTTGTATTGTTTAGAATGTTGAGATCGAACGTATTTGCTATTCGTTAAGTAGATGCAGCCGAGTTTGGTCGGACGGCGTGGTTAAGAATTGGATAGTAATCTTTTAATGCTCCGTGATTTAATATCATTCATTATTTTTATAGCAGTATAGGTTTCATGTATTTAAATAATAAAAAATATAAGTTGAGATGAAGGTTAACAATGATTGTTTTTAGGAAGGTGATACGGACGATTCTCTTAGCAAGGTGAAGCACCAGGACAATCCATTTATAGAACCCTCGCAACAGCACGCAGTCGTCGACATGAAAGGTAAGGTCTCTTTGATCAGGAGAACATTTGATCTGATCCTTTGGTCAGAAACGTAATACTAACCTGCATTGATATTTGCGCCAGATGTTATGGTGTTAAACGACATCATTGAACAAGCTGCTGGTCGGCAAAGTCGAGCATCGGAACAAGGAGGTAATTCTGATCTTTGCCCTCTTGATTTTTCAAATTTGTGATAATAATTTTAACTTGCACATACACGACACAGACTCACAAGTTTTCATATGTTTTACTGTACCGTATATAAAGTTTTATAAGTATTTAAAAGTCGACATCGTTTAATGCTCATAAGATATCCGAATATTTTTTTCATATTTCTTATTTTTTAAATCATGACCATAGTTTTTCACCACTAAAAACTATTTTTTTTATGTAATATTTATTGCTTTTGGAGTTACTGTATAAAAATTAGATAAAATTGTATAAATTATAAAGTAATTAGATTAACGAATAATTTATTTTTGTTTATTTTTTTATGAATTTTTCTGAGTTTATATAAATAAATCATACTGTGTGTGTTTTGTAATAAGCAACTTTGTATTTACGAATAACTAGAATTAGTATTGTGTGGTAGATTAGACAAGTTCAAAGAAAAATGTCATATCATCTTGTAATTATTCTAACAATTTATTTTTTTATTTTTTTTTTTTTATTTATTCATAGAAACGACTTACTTAGTGATTTTTGTGAAACATTCATAAAACTCTATGTCATATAATAAGAAAAAAATAGCAACTATTCAAGCTAGCCAAAAAGAAAGCACTTGAACAGTTTTGCTGTCTGATGTTAGTGCGTACATGTGTGTGCATTTGTATACGTGCGTTATATTAACGTGGGTGTTTGTATTTTTTTGGGGAAATCGAGTTTTTTTCCCTGTGTGATGCAATTTTTTTCATTCTCATCATTGCCTATCTCTCTCTATTTCGCCATAACAATATGTTGATTCATCCCTCGAAACTCATTTATGTACATACTTGAAAAAAAACATGCGTCATTCATACATCATTATTTTTATTTGGCTGTCAAAAGAATTTATGATTTTGTATATTTAATGCTTTTTTCTTTAGTTGTGCATTTTAGTGAAAAAAAATTAACATGATTTTCCGTAAAGTTTATCATATATGTGCGAATATGCGCGTCGCTAATGCTACTGGGGTATTTTATTTTGAATTAGATGGCATGGCACGAGAGTTTTTGCACAGCAAGAAATTCGGTTTGAGATTATTTTTTTGATTTCAGCTTGATTTTGAATTCGAAAAAATAAAATTCATTTTGTAAAGCGAATTTTTATAAAGAGCATGTTTTTTGATTCGGGGATACTGAATTTTTTGCATGGTTTGAGCATTATTTACTGATTTTAACTCGTTATTTTGACGGAAGTTACTTGCACGCTTTGTTTTAATAACATTCACGCATAAACAATACGTTTTAGTTGAATTTTATTGTTTTATCTTGAATAATATTGTTTGATTACCCACAATTTTTAAATTTTACTTTTATATTAATGCAATATTTTTATCACAAATTCTTTTAATAAAAACATACAAGCAGTTTTCTTTTTAAACATATCCTATTAAGTATTTTTTAATACAACAAAGAAACAAACACATCATAAAAGCAATACATATTTTAGTAGAGTTTTGAAAATATATTCAATTAATAAATCATGCTATGTGAAACTATCACAAGTTTGCAGAAATATATATTTTATATCAGTTTTAACGTACAGTAGTTAACGCCAAAATAAATGATTCCAATAATAAACATTAATTTTTTATTAAATATGTTACATAATTTCAAACTATTTATGTGCATTTATGTTTATGATATTTGTTTAATCTTAGAATAACGTTTAGTTAAACATTAAAAGGTGCTATTGAATGATTGTGAAATAATTATTAAAAAAAATTATGACAAAACATATTAAATATCATCGGGAAAAAGTATCTTATATTTTAAGGGTTTTCTCCCTTAAAGATGAGATTTTTCATTGCAACAATCTTAAAGTAATTAATTACTTAAATTTGTAAAGAAATCTTTATAAAATAATAATAATTTAAGTAAATGTTGTTAACAATCACAGCTTTAGCTCAAACTTTGCTTATAGTTTCATGAACATAATACTTAAAACAGAAATCAATACTTCTGAAGAAATAATAATTATCACATCAATCTACTACAATCCATTACCGCTTTTTGAATATCGCGCATCCACATTCCAAGCCCAACAAATTCCAGCACACCTTTCCGTCCTCCCTTCCCATTTTCCTATTCGGCCAGAAGGCACTTTAAAAACAAAACTCAGGTCGAACCTCCAGAAATGCATCCAGCCCGTCAACTAAAAAAAACTCTTTTCCCCAAAAAAGAGTGGTACATTCTTGAGTTTACTAACACGTAGGATACAGTTTCGATCTATTACTTTCCAACAGACGACGACGAAGAGGGCCCCACGTTCAAAGAAAAGGCCCTGGCCGCGTTTTTGCGTTGCATCGATATTTTTTGCGTTTGGGATTGTTGTTGGGTCTGGCTCAAGTTCCAAGAGTACGTCGCCCTGCTGGTATTCGATCCGTTCGTCGAGCTATTCATCACACTCTGCATCGTCGTCAACACGCTCTTCATGGCCCTGGATCACCACGACATGGACAAGGAGATGGAGAGGGTGCTCAAGTCTGGAAACTATGTAAGTATTCGCCCCGGCCCGGCGGCCCTCGGCCACTCGACATCCCCCTATCTTTATCTTTCGCTTTCTCCGCCTCTTCCTCTCTTTCTTCTGGCCTCTGCCGAGCGCGCGCGCTTCTTCTGGTTTTTCTTTTCGTGTTGCTCTTCTGCTTTTTGTTTTGCTCCGCGACGTCTTTTAAAGGGTCGTCGAGGGAAGCTTTTTAGAGGAGACTTTTTAACTTGCCGGGCGCGATATTGCCGACAGGTGACTTGTTTGCCCAATAGTGCAAAAAAGGCTGTAAGTGTTCGGCTTTTTGGGACGTCCGAGATCTGGGATCATTTGTGGCTTGAGGTTTTAAAGGATTGTGACAAACCATTTCTTTTGAAAAATTTTCGTAAAATTTGTTAAAATGTATTTGTACAGACAGTCTTGTTTTTAGAAAGTCGTGTTTCAGAAAATTGTGAAAATGGATTATTCGGTAACTTGAAGAAATTTTTTTAAAACTATGCCAATGTACGATAGAGATTCTTAACAAATCAGTACATTCAGTGGCTCTTTTCTTCTCCTTTGAAGTGACTTACATTTTTTATAATTTCCAGGTTTAAAATAGACATTTAGTGGTCGTATTTATTTTTTAATAAAAATATTTCTTTTTGATTATTAACTCTAATAAATTAAAAAATTTATCAAAAGATGTAAAAATATCATTAAATAATATCAAAATAATATATTGTACGGATATATTTTTGTATTTATACTACGTCAATTGAGTAAAAAACATATGTATAACTCGTAACTGAATTGCAGTTCTTCACTGCGACATTCGCCATCGAAGCGACGATGAAACTCATAGCGATGAGTCCGAAGTTTTACTTTCAAGAAGGCTGGAACATATTCGATTTCATCATCGTAGCGCTTTCACTGCTAGAGCTCGGTCTCGAAGGAGTCCAAGGTTTATCGGTATTGCGATCCTTCCGATTGGTAAGTCCACATCGAAAACAACCTTAATAAATGAATTTTAAAACATTACACAAAAACAACTTGTTAATTACACTCTTCCATCCGTAGCTTCGAGTGTTCAAGCTGGCTAAGTCGTGGCCAACGCTGAATTTGCTGATCTCGATCATGGGCAGAACGGTGGGCGCTCTCGGTAACCTGACCTTCGTGTTGTGCATTATCATCTTCATCTTCGCCGTGATGGGCATGCAGCTCTTTGGCAAGAACTACACGGACAACGTCGACAGGTTCCCCGGTGGCGATCTGCCCAGATGGAATTTCACCGACTTCATGCACTCCTTCATGATAGTGTTCAGGGTACTCTGCGGAGAGTGGATCGAGTCCATGTGGGACTGCATGCGCGTGGGCGACGTTTCCTGCATCCCGTTCTTCTTGGCTACCGTCGTCATCGGTAACCTGGTCGTACGTATCGATTTTCAAGTCGATGTTGTAATTGATTATTATTGGCAAATGTTAAAAATATTCCGCTCCGGTTTTAATGTGAGCTACAATTATAGAAAATATGGTAAAATTTTGAAACGCAGGCGTTTATTTTACCGACGGAGTTTGTATAGAAGATTATTGACTATCAATTAAAAAGAAAAAGAAAAACATAAGTTATATGAGATATAAAAAAACAAATAATTATGAAAAGAATAATTGATTTTTAAAATACAATATAAATTCAAGAAAGTCCGTCGGTAACGGAATATTATAAAAATTGCTTTACTCGGGCGATGAACCGCACGCGTGCGTAAAATATGATTAGTACACTAGTCTGGTGTTGTCTGTATTGAAATTGATAAACTATATTGGCAAAACAAAGCTGAGAGATAGGATTAATACAAAAAAAAAATAAAAATAAAAAATAAAAAATATTTTACGATTGTGATATTTAATTTGTAATACGAAGGTCGGTACTCGAGTTATGAATCGCACTTGCGTACATTTTAAATAAAGAATAAATACTAAACAACAAAAAATCATAATAAATCTCTAGATGTATATGAATGTATATATAAAAAGTTCCAATACCGATATCGTTAACAAAATGACAATGGCACTCAGGTTCTGAATCTCTTCTTGGCGTTGCTTTTGAGCAATTTCGGCAGCTCAAATCTGTCTGCACCGACCGCGGACAACGACACCAATAAAATCGCCGAGGCTATAGATCGGATAAGCCGCTTCATCGCGTGGATAAAGCGCAGCGCTTTTGAACTACTTAAGATGTTGCGAGCCAAATTCACCAACCAGATATCCGATCAGGCGCCAGGTGAGGGACCGTCCAACAGTTGGAAAGAAGGTTTATATCCAATCAGATCGCTTGCTGTGTGCGCTGTGTAGTTCGTGATACTGTCTCTGCTTCTTTTTTTCGAAACCTCCTTTTTAATTTTTATTTCTTTCTTTTAAGTTCGTTAATTGGTTTCACATAATTTTATTTTCATTACAAATGAAGAACGAATTTTTTTTTATAATTGTTCACGCGATGATTAATCAGCTTCTATTCATTGTTCGGATATAATTTGTCATATACCGACAAGTCTCACTGTCGCATCATTGCGTTCACTCTCATTTTTTTTTAAATTACTTTACATGTCAGTGATCGATCACGATAAAAATTTGTATAGCAAGACATTTGGTTTATTTACTGTCAGTTCACATTTCCTCATTGTTTGACAAAATTGATCTTTTACACAAACAGATATTCTTCAATTTTAATTCTATACCATTTCACGCCATTCAAATCTAGATAATCAATTTCATTGAAAGCCAAACTTTTTGTCTTCAATTATCAATTTTCATAAATTTTTATTGTCCATTTAAACTTAAGATTAATTAAAAAACAATAAAGACTAATATTTTGTAACATTTTTTTACTGCAATTTGTAATTTTAAATTACTGATTAAATTTAAACTGACAGTTTGGCTTACA
This sequence comes from Eupelmus azureus, assembly GCA_030522685.1. Classification (NCBI taxonomy): domain Eukaryota; kingdom Metazoa; phylum Arthropoda; class Insecta; order Hymenoptera; family Eupelmidae; genus Eupelmus; species Eupelmus azureus. Next base: position 3,855 of record JAPYZA010004631.1, on the reverse strand, counting down.
ATGTATCATACAGTCACATTTTTCCAAATACACATATGTAAAACAAACTGAAGTTTATAAAATATTACTTCAAGATAAAAAAATTTTTTAATATTAGTAACTAAATTTATTGACTATTTGAAATTCTTAAAGTAGTAAACAAAATATCTTGCTTAAAAAATACTAGTGTATTATATTAATGGATGTTTAATATTATCCTTCTTTAATCTGTTAAAAATTTATTAATATTTATTTTATAATTTTTTATATAAATGTATAGTCTTGTAACAAAACATATGTTTTACAATAATTTTATTCTAGCATTATTTGTTTATATTTTTATAGATAACGAAAGCTCACGTACTGATATATACAAATTCTTTAAAATAAGTAAACTTTTTACGTTATTATCACTTTTGTTGCTCCTGTCGATGTTGCTCACAACTCGCTCTTGTTTCATTTACGTCGCCCCCAGAATGCTTAGGCCATCGAGCGATCAATCGGAAGTATATATACATATTCACTTACTTTAAAGTGCATCTACATTACATATACATTGATAAGAAAAAAACAATAAAAATGTATCGCATGGGTTTTCAGGCATGTTTACATTTATTATTCGTTTTCATTTTTAATATTATTTCGTGTGGTTTGATCATGATACCTATTTCTTTTTCGGCATTTTTAGTGGTTTGATACGCATTTGAAGTAGCAATAAGACGCAGATTGCTAATAATATTAAAAATTTTAAATTATTGATTTAATATTAGTTCGAGTACCTTACAAGTATTAGTAGTAAAAAAGTATAAGTTTTTTGTTTTATATTTCAGTCCTTTTTTTGTAAAGTTTATCTATACATAGTTTTTAAACGATTGACTTATGTAGAATTTTGTAAATAAAAGCAAATAATTCTTATAAAAGATAAGAAATGTCGACAAGATAGCACTCAATAAGTATAACTAGACAAAAAGATAGTAAGTTAATTTATTAGACGTGACCACCAATGTAACCAATATAAATTGATTTGTTTTCAACGAAACTTAACACTAACTTTTAAATTTGTTGATAAAACAATTTTTTTATGTACAATTTAAAATAATATTATTTAAAAGTGTTAAAATCAAGAAACCTTGTCGATATTTTTCGTTATCTTTGGCTATTTATAAAATACGTAATGCATGCCGAAGTGCAGAGTACTTAATAGTTAAAAAACTCTTGACTCTAATGTACTTGTAATTAAATACGTTTGTCTTTTGTAAAAATTTATATCCAACACCTACAACAACACATTTATAACTTACTGAAAAAAGATTCGAAAAATCATCCTATCGTTGAATGTTTGATCAGTAATTTTAACTTTTGGTACAAAAAATATTTATAATAGCTCGGTATGCTCATTTAAATTTAGATTCATATTTATTGAATTTTGAACAGTAAAAATATAAAGTATTAGTAAAATATTTTAATAATCTCTTGCCACTAAATAAAGAGCAACTAAATTCATGTTTATTGTACTGGTAATAAATTAACATTTTATATAAATGACACATCTTTTTCAGAAAGATTCACACATTTACACATTACAACATTAACGAAGATAAAGATTGAATAAGCTTTGGTTGCATGTTTAGACTAGATTACCTCGCACTCCGCCAGAATTTCTATTATTTTCTCTCTTTCTACATTTTGAAGCGCGCTCTCGCAAAATGTGCTTGACGCATCAGAAATTTCCATTGCAAGTGCGTGTATAAAATAATTTACAAAAAATCATAATAATAATAGTTACAATGATTTATTAATCAACGGAAATTGCCCTTCTTCGATTAATAATCGAACGGGGGCGAAAGAGCGCAATTGAGAATTCTGAGATTGTTTGAAAGTGACACATGATTGAAGAAGAAAGAAAGAACTGTAGAACAGTATAACTATAATTCCGTTCCAAGTTCATAGCCTTCGAATTTAACGTAAACCACACATGACTTTACAGATGGAATCGACCGGGATATGAATATGGATTTGGCCGAGGGTGAGTTGGACGCATATCGGGATAAGAAGAGCGTCAAGGAACTCAATAATCAGTTTGAAGTTGCCATCGGTGACGGTATGGAGTTCACCATTCACGGTAAGTCCGCCGTTACTCGCTTGAAAGCGAATGAGCGAATTCGGAGAGGTAAAATTGAAGAGACAAAATTTCTTGAGTTTCATACAGTTATTTTCTTGTTTAATTAGAGACTTTTCTAGATTAGTTTGTTTTTTCTTTAATTTCTGAGGAAACTTTATTCAAAAGTAATTTAAGTGGAAATAAAAACTATGAAAGTTTTGAGTCATTATCGTTATTTAATATCAAATTGAATATGTGTATTTGTGCATCTATTAAATTTAATATGCTACTTATCATTCTTTGGATAAAAATTTCTCACTTATGTTTTTTACAAATTATAGTTCTAAGATAATTAGATTTGCTTGAAAAATTATTTTTCAACAATAGATAACATTCAAAAGATTATTCTAGTTTAATTAGATTAATAATAGTGAGAAATTGCCTTTTCGTTTCTATATTATCTTGTCCACTTTTGAAATCATTTCTGAGTTTTATGTTTGCATTTATCTCTAAAGGAGACTTTAAGAATAAAATGAAAGGAAGCTTGTGCATCAACAACACGAAGGCTCTTGTAAATTCGCTAAACCATCGAGACTACAGGTTGGACCACGATTACATGAATCACAACGAAGATGACACAATAAGGTCAGTAAACGAAATTCTTTTTTATTCTACACGATTCAAGATTTTTGAGTTAATTTAAAACAATTCTATTTTTTGTTATTGCAACAGTAATAAATCGTATGGCAGCCATAAGAATCGCTCATTCAAGGATGAAAGTCACAAGGGTAGTTTAGACTCGTTAGACGGAGAAGAGAAGAAGGACGCCAGTAAAGAAGACCTTGAAGATGGTTTGTTCATTTTTAATTGTATTATATTTTATAATATATATTAACATTTTTGAAGGATTTCTACAATAATGAATCACAATCACGACATCATCCAAATTTCATCAAAATAATAAGCCCCGGCATAAACAGCATATTATAAATATCTACTTTCTACAAGTAAAGGAGTAAATCCATGTCAAAATTTCTCCTTAGTAATATTTACTCATTATAAGGAGTATATTTTAAAGTTTACTCTTCATAAGCAGTAAATTTTGGCAAATCAAAAAGTTTACTCTTCATAAGGAGTAAATCTTGGAAAATCAAAAAATTTACTCCTTATACGGAGTAAATTTTATAAAATCAAGAAATTTACTCGTCATAAGGAGTAACATTTTAATATTTTTCCCTTATTATAAGGAGACAATTTTATGAACTGTCGAGGTTTACTCTTTAAAAGGATTTACCTATTTTTATAAGGATATACTGTAAGAAAAAAACTCTAAAACGAAAAAAATTTTAATCAATAAATATTTATGATGGCAGCATGATGGGTTAAAAGACGGCTATTAAATCCGTATACTTATCATTTGCAAAAGATCGAATGTCAATGCTCTTTTTTAAAGAATAATTTTTAACATCTTGGCTTGTAGTAGTCCAATAAATTCAATTTTCATATACGTTAATAACACATGAGAGTCAAATAATTTTTCTCAAGTGTCATTTGGCATCGGGACACTTTTATGCCTTATAGATTAAATTTAATTTGTTTCCTTCTTTATCCGCTAGGTGGAAACCATTTTTCAGTTTCCACTAGTAAATTTTACAACTTTAATCTTTAATAGTTTCATATGTAGAAGATTATTGTTCGTATAATTTATGTGTTTATTGGGAAAATTTTATTGATCCTAGACGAACAAATGATGTTACTATGATGTTGTTAAAAGT
>JAPYZA010004630.1:0-13233 GCA_030522685.1 Eupelmus azureus | reverse complement strand
AATCCCTCGCGAAGCTTGATTTTTCGAAAAAAGCAACATCTGAAGTACCTCATTTGCCAGGCTCCAGCTGTTTTAATCAGCAGGCTAATTTCGAAACGGCAAAACTCGAAAGCCCCCGTCTAAATAACAACAGCTCTCCTCGAATCTCTCGGCATGAAAAATCTTGTTGCAGAACAACCGCAACAGTTGAATGCTCGGCGTCGTCGATCGAGAGCTCGTCGCCGGGTAGCTCATCGCCGCCCGGAGGCCGCAGGCAGCTGCCCCTGATTGTCTTGGTGAAGGGCGGCGCAGCTAGCAGCGGTAGCGACATCGACATGACGGTCACGCATCGGGATAAAGACGGCAACGTCGTCTGGGCCAAGCACTGGGGCCCAGAGCGGCTGGTCGAGATATACAGGGAGCCCAAGACCAGCCTGGGGCTGAGTATTGTCGGTGGCAAGGTTAGTGATGAGGGTTTTAAGTATTTACGAGGGATTGATTTGGTTTTGGAGAAGGGATCGAAGAAATTTTCTTGGATTGTCGGGGATGGGAAGTTGAGATATCTGGTTTGGGGTTTTTATAATACATGAGCTCGAGTGGTTTTATTTATTTTTTTTTTCTTGCTTTGCTGTAATGATCACTTTGTAAGTGTTTGAATATTTATGTGTAGTAGAGTTAAATATTGAGTCCGAACGGAATTTCGGTCTGTTGAAATTGATGTTTGATGGACTACGAGTGATAAATTATATATATTGCGAAATTACGTAGCTTAATTGGATATTTCGATGCAGTCTTGTTTCGGTTAACCGTATAATACAATCGTACAATCGCATAGTAAATCCAAGCGGTCACATGAATCAACCCGAATAAATTGAAAAATTCAATTAGATAAAAATCTCGGCGAGTCGCTTAATGCAGAAACGTCAAACGCAGCTCGACTTTTTCTAACGTTTCGATTTTACTAGACTCGCGCGATATTTTATCTGAAAGAACGAAAATCAAATCGGCAGAGAACGCGCGCAGCGTTTGAATTTCCGAAAGGAAAATTGAATCTCGCTCGGCGAAACAGCGGCGTCTCGTATTTTTCAAGGCTTTTACATTTCATATAAATGAAAGCATTGCATGTAACCGGCTATCGGTGTTGCGCGCCGAGGAAAATGATGAGCACGCCGATGATATCTTGCAGGTCGACTTGCAAGACAGCAGCTCCAGCAAATCGCAGAACGTATCTGGGATCTTCATCAAGAATGTTTTGCCGAACAGTCCGGCTGGGAGAGCGGGAGGCCTACAGGTGAGCTTGTTAACGATGCGTTATACTTATGATTGTACTGGGAAATCAATCATTACAATGCTAGAGAGTTCTCATTTTAATATGGTTGTTAATTTAACACATTTTTTCAGCATCTGCACTAATTGCTATTTCAGTTTGTTATTGGTTAGGTGCCTTCATAAAGTTTATTCAGATATTATATATCAAGTTTTATAAGTCAGAATATTTTTTGTTATTTAAAAATTAAATTAACTTGTGAGATAAGCCTTCAAAATCATGGCTGTACTTATTTTCAATAAGTTAGAATTATATTGCTTTTTTAAGATAATTATTGCTGGTTTTTAAAATGAGTTTAATTATTTCAAGTATTAAATATAAAGAAAAAAGTTTGAAACATTTAACGTACAGAATAAATTATAAAAGTTAATGAGTAGATGAATTTCAGAGAAGTTTTTAAAACGAATTATTCGCACTTTTTAAGTAAAGAATTATAAAAGTCAGTTTAAAGTAGTCTAATTAATAATTCTCTTAAAATAAAGAAAAATGAGTATATTTCAAACCTTAAAGAGTACAACTTTTACAGAATATCCTCATCTAAAAAAGCTGAGTAATCCGTTTACTCATTTAACTACAAAGTTTATTAAATTTTTTCTTAAATCCTCATGAATTATCTAATTTAAATGCACAAGTTTAACTATCCATGCCATGTTTCTCCTGAATTTCCACTCGTAAATTTCACCTTTAAACGAAAAATTCAATTCCCCAAACCGGAATTCGAAACATCACGCGGATTCTGCAAAATCAATCCATCACAATCCTCTAAATTACGAATTCACTCCGAGAAAAAAAAAAAAAAAAAAATTAGTCGCGTTCAATTCAGCCAGGATTCTCATGCCGCATTTACCTCTCGTGTAATACCGTCCAGCAATCCCGAACTTTGTTCGATTAATAAATTTGCATAACGCGATTTCGCGAAATTGCAATTAACGCATATCCGATTATGAGCTTGCTATTAAAAGCCGCCGAACACAAACCCGCCTATATATCCCTTGGCCAGCTTTCGTCCAATATCTCGATGGCTCGTGCGCGCGCGCACACGCGTGTATTATTCTGACGCAAGTGTAAGCCGGAAACGCCTGGCGAACGCGCGAATTACGTGACGAAACGTGCGGCGCACGTGCGCGCAAATGGGGAAATGGCTTTTATCGAGGGAGAAAAATTGCATCTTTGAGTTTATCATGATGTATGTACTAAAAGAGCTCCAACGCAGAAGTCGCTTTCTAAACATTAGCTGAATTTCTCTCACGTATACAGCTGTTGGTGCGTAAGAGGAATTTTCAAAAGTCCTGTGAATGCAGCATTGGCCATTAAAGATTCTTAAATATGTCAATGGCATGTTGTGTAATAAACTTTGTTTTACTTTATATTATGTAAATGGATGAAAAATATGAATTTTTTTGGTGGCGACTTTTGAGATGTATGCCGGACTGTTTAAAACTTTTAATTGTCAAAACTGTTAAATGCAGAAATAACGATTAAATTTAATTATAATTTTTTTTTTTTTTAATATAATAAGGTAAAAAAACTATTTGTAAATTGCTCTTAATTTATAATTATTATATTTAAAATTTTTAGCTTTATTACTTTGTTTTTATCCATATAATTAAATAAATTAAAATAAATAATGCGTTATAAATGAATAACATACTTTTAGACGACCTACAGTTAAACATTATTACGGTTCTGCATCATCTCTAAAGTATGCACTCACAGCTTCGACTACTGCTCTAATTAGCTGAAATAGAGTTTAGTTCCATTAAGACGGAGAAAGTGTTTTGAATTACCGTTACGTTATACATGCTGCAGTCTTGTATTTCAGTAGATAAAAGTCGTAGCTTTCTTAGATGATTAGAGGACATTTTTACTGTTCTGATTCGCACGCTTTTTCCAATAATTTATCGCAATTTTTTTCTCTTGTCAATTCTAGACCGGTGACAGAATTATCGAAGTGGATGGCGTAGACCTGCGAAATAGCACACATGAAAGGGCCGTCAAAACGATACAAATTGCTGGAAATCCTGTGCGCCTTCTGGTCCAGTCGTTAGTGCATCTGGTGAGTTTCTCTATAATTCTTCATTTTCTCATTCTTTCTTTTTTCTTTTATTAAACTGTAAAGTCTGATAGCTTTCTATTGGATGCCGTTTATTTCTTCAAACATTAAATTTTCTTTTTGTCAAAATCAAGTGTACATTTTCTCTTTCTCTCTCTTTCTTAAATAATATAAATAAAAGAATCGCAATCCGCTCCTTTTCCAATTTCTTTGTGTAAAACTTGTCTCCAATAAACTTGAAAAAAAAGAGATTCGACTCTTTTTCCGTTAGCAACCACAATCAAGCTGCTCTAAAAAAAGTTAAACTTACAACTCAATTAATCGAAAGGAAAAAAAGAGCAACAAAAACGACCAATACGGAACGCGTCGAAAAAGCGCGCCCGAATCGCACCCACTATCTACCGCACTGGTCAGAGCATGAACGGAGTATTTAAAAAAAAAGAGAGAATCCAGCGTCGAACGCAAATAGAAAGAAAAATAATAAACGCGCGCGGGCGCGATTGTCCAGGAGAGCAAAGAATAAAGAACGTATAGTCCACCAGCTGCGAATACACCACACACACGCACGCATGCATACACATACGCTCACCCGCATATACATCCGAGTCGACCAATCAATGTAAAGAGAAACGCGGAGGCACGACCCAATAATCTGGCGCGCTGGACGGCCACCGCAGGTCAACCCCTCCTCTGCTCTCACTCGAAAAAAAAAGGAAAAGAGCGTCGCCGCTGCTCATCGTAATGTGCAAGCGCACGGTCCAGCGCGCGCGCGTGCTGCAAGCCCCCAGCCACCCCCGATCCGGCCCGCTGGGCGGCTCGCTCTCTGCACTCTCTCCCTCTCACTTTCGACGACGACGACGACGACGACCCCGTACGGATTGTTATTGGCGGTGCCGCGGCCTGGCTGGCTTTAGTGCGCCCTACTAGCCCGCCAGCGATGCAGCGGCTCTTCAGTCGCAAATACGTTACCTTTGTACGTTTCTAGGATTCTCGAGCGATAAACCACCCTTTGTGGCTTTGTGCTTCTTTCTCTCTTTTTTTTTTTAATGTCGTAACGTTTTGTGCTGCAAAGCTTCTCGTTTTATCGCGCGGGTAATTTGCTGCGTGGCGCGCGTTTTGAAAGTGATTCTTCTTTTAGGAAAAGCGTTCGCGTTTTGACTTTTCTTTAAAGGTGGTGCGACTGCTATTCAGGTTTACAAATCAAGTGGTTGAGTGTGTGGTTTTGGGGTGCAATTGAAAAAGTTCAAATAGGAATGGATAATGTTTTTTTTTTTTGAAAATGTGTTTTATACGTGTGTTACTCAATGATAGGAAATTTTTAGTTTATAAACCATTTATAGTTATTCAATTGTAATGCATACATAGTACTCTTTTAAATTTTTGTTTATTATTTTCTTAATTTTATAGTTCAAGCGTAAACATCTAAAAAAGAAATTTTTCAATAAGCAAAATAAATTTTGATCTGTGTTATTTACTTCACCAATTAGTAAAATCAAATTTATTTTACTTATAAATATGGTTAGAAAACTTTTTAACGATTTTTTACTTTTAAAAATAAATTACTTTTTGAAAAAGTTGGCTTGATATATATTTTTGGTACTTGAAAAAAAATCGGAATTTCACAAGTAAATTTTTTTCTTTTAAAAATCCATTTTTAAAATCAAAAACTTTATTAATTTGTGCTTTGGTTTTTCGGAAAAAAAATTCGGATATGATTGTTAAATATTTTCGGTATTACAAAAAAATTATATTGGAACTAAAGTAATGTAAATATATTTACATAAATTATAAATATACCAAGTCTAGGATGATATGAATATTTCGCAGATGCAAAGAGATACATAAAAACTTTGGTAGATACTATTCTAAAAAGTTACAGTTATGGTTTCACGTAGAATACTGTTATTATCAAAGTAAACAACGGTTATGGGCACTCAGAGCTTTACGATAACGAGGTTTGTCTATCAATATCTCAGGACTTTCATATTATACTAACACCCCGGAGCGTCATTTACATTTGAAGACGTTTAATACGTAGTGAAACTACGTCTCGGTTGAGAAACTTTCCTCGAGCTCATCCAACTATTGAGTTAAAGATAACGAAATTCTCTTTCGTTTATATCTTTTAGGTCCGGGACTTCATTAAAATATAAATTTCTAGTTATGGAGAAGATAATTTCGTAATTAAACAGGCGAAGTTATTAACGCGAGCTGATATAAATAAAAAATGTTATTTAGTATACTTTTAAAATAGTACAATATATTTAAAAAGAAAAATATCAAATTAAATAATGTGAAAAAGTGTTCAATATCAAAATATCTATAATTTCCAAAGACATTTTCAAAATTTATATTTTTAATATTATCACTCTTGTTTAAGTTAATCTTAATATACGAAATAAACAATTTAACAACGACGGAACTCTGGAAATTTTTAATCCTGGAAACTCCATTCAATTACTTCCTGATTAATCGAAATAACTCAAGCCGGTGAAATCGAAACAGCCCCCCGTCTCATTCCAGCCGAGCAATCCGCAATCGCGCTCGCTAAAACGTCACCAACACAGCCTGCAGCAAAAGGGGGGAAGGAGGGGGGTAGGTGCACCCTTAAAACGACAGCCAGGAAACGGCGTATACTAGTAAATTACACGAGGCTGCGCGCTGCTCGCGCACGCGCAAATTACAAGCTTGCGAGAGGCACATGCACAGCCAGCTGCATACGTATATACACTGCACGCGCGCGCGCGCGGGCGCGAGAATTAATTAAGTCCACAGGGTAGGGAGCTTGCGAGAGTGTCGAAAGCTGGGGAGAGAGAAAGAGAGAGGGGGGATGGGGGGAGGGTTAGAGTACACCGACACATTAATAAGAGTAAGCAATAACGAACGCGCGCGTCTCTGGCAGTAGCAGCTTTCGCGGCTGGTAATTTCGTTCGTTTTTTTTTTCTGTCTGCGCCCAGAGCCCGGAGAATGAGGGACCGACGCAGGATGGCGAGGGCAGGTCCGGCGGCAGGAGGTCGAGCACGAGGAGAGGAGGCTCGCCGCCGTCTTCCTTCCGACAGAGGTCACCGGAAGTCATTCAGGTCAGTACCGCGGACTCTCTCAGCGAGTCTTTTATTTTACTTTGTACACGCGAGCGCGAAAAATTCTAGTGTTTGTTTTCTTGGTTAATTGCTTATTTAATTTATAGATTGTGCTCCATATTTGTTTTTGCGAGTAAATTTGACTGAAAGTTGCAGTAGAAAATGAAGAATTTTTTAGTTTGTTAAATTTACCACATGCTCATTAAACTGAACTTAACGATGCTCGTAATGACCTTCATTTTAAAAAAGATCACTACTGTCCGCCGCGGAAGATTTAAAGCACTATAAAAAATTTGTTAAAAGAAAACCAGTCCCCGAGCTCTGTTTGAAGAAGAGCTTAGCATGGGCACTGATAATTTCCAGGCCATGGATAATTTCCAGAAGCCATTACTTAAAATCTATAATTAGTTACAAGTTAATTTAAATTTATTTGCAGGCTTCTCATAAAGCTTGAAGGCAAATTATAAAGAGAAACAGAATCCACATTTCATTTCTCAAACATTTTCCTGTAAAATAACGACTAAATATTACGGAAAACAAAAAGTCGATATTTAATTCACTAAAAGGTCACGATTAGCAAAAAAAATAAAAACAGTTTTGCATCATACCTTATAATTACACGTGTAATTCCTTTTCTCAAGATTTGTATAAATAATAAATAACGAGCCACTACGACGAGATTTAAAAGTAAAGCTCCTCGTTCCTTTTAATTGATATAGCTCTCTCGATTTTTCTCGGCAGCGTGCTTTTTTCTTAATTACACGAGAAGGGATTGCATTCCTGGTTGTAGGTGTAGCGAGCCGGCGGGATTTATACCACTCGCGGAGTCGGCCGTACGGAAATCGCGCTCGCGCAGCCGCAGAGCGCGAGGCTCTTCTTTTTCTATTCTTAGATTGCGCCTCGTTAAAGGTAAAAACAATCTCGAGACGCGCGCGCTCTAGGCAGCATCAAGACGCGCCCGCCGCGGCTCATGGATAATAAGCAACAAGAAAAAAAATGACTTCTTTTTCCATTAAGTTCAGGCTTCTTCTCTTCGCCTGCCTCTTTGTCTTTCTATTTTGCCCTTCCGCGGATTCAGAATTGCTCGAGCATGAGTCTAAAAAGAAAGATGAAAAACTGCAATTGAAGTGAGGTCTGTTAAGGATTTACGGAGGATGGAAATTTGATTTGTTTTCAAGCGAATCATCGTAATGATTGCAGCAATCGTTTAAAAATCCTCTTTTTTGTTTTATATTGTATTTTCTTGTGCAACAGGAATACACTAGTAACCATTCGCATGCGTCATGAAATATAAGCTTTGTATAAAGAAAATTGAGAATCTAAAGGAAAAAATTTTTTTTATTGCAGGAAGGAAGGCCAGATTTGAAAAGACAAGGCACTGGTGATGGAGCTGGACCAAGCGGTCGAAGGTTTGTAGAAAATTTTCTTAAAAATAATCTCGTGCTTTCATCAACCATGATATAGCTTCATTAATTATAAGTTGCATTTTTATAAGTACAATTTGATGCTTAAAATAAATTTGTATTCAAAACATTTCTATGGTAATGAAATTTAAAGTATGAAACCCAGATGTAAGCTTCGGAAATTGGTGCTTTCATTTTTATACGCATGCAAGCGCATGTGATTAAAGTTTCCGCGGTCTGATTTCACGGGTGAATTTAAAATTTAGAGACGCATATAAATTTCTTTTCTTTTAAGCTAACGTCACATTTAATTACGATTTTCCAGAATAGTTAAAAACAATTGTATTAATTCAAGTAGTAATATAAAATTTTTTTCATTAATATAAAGTTGGAAACAATTTCGTTATTTTACTTTTGCAAAATCTCCGTATATAAATTATTAAGAGTACTCTAAAAGAGTTTTCAAGAACTTTAATGAAACCATCATAATGATAAAGAATGTAAATAAGTCATTTAAAATCATGCACTTGAAAATGCACATAATACTCTTTAATAAATGTTAACTTTCCAACGTGCATAATTAGGAAGTGCGTAAACTTTGTCTGCATTACTAATAAAAACTTCGGTTAAAATGAGACTATTAGAAAATTGAGTAGGTGAGAATGAGGCAAGTGGACACAATTCTTAGACTTTTGTTGAAATTGGTACTTGATGTTTATTTTATTTATTAACAATCTCTCATACTCTTTCAAAATGTTTGTCATTCTCCATCGTGTCTATGACAATTGACTAAACAACACAATATTTAAAATTAGTTACTGATAATCTCTCAACTTATCCATCTGCACAACGTGCTCCGTTCATCCCTACATCTACATGTTATAATCTCTAAATTCAAGTCTATATAAACTCGGCCTTTTTCTACTTGGTCGTAGTAAGACCCACGTTATCTAGGCAAGCTCCAATAAACTTTTAAGGAGCTAAATTTTATTTAACTCGTTCTCCACTTACCTCAATAGCTCGTAAAAGTTAGCAAGCATCTCGCTTTTGCAAAAGTTTCATCTTTCGTCGGGCTGCGACGACAGATAAGCGAAAAAACTTTTTTTAACCTACAGGTCGTCGATGAAGAAGTCGATGCGGAAAAAGGCGCCGTCGCCGCCCTCGGGCGGCGCGCTGTGCGAGGTGGACGAGGAGAAGCCCAAGCCCAAGCCCAAGCCGGCTGAAGAGAAGCCGAAAAACAAGTACTCGTCCGGCGAGAGCTCTGAGGAGGAGGAAGACACTCGAAACCTCGAGGGTAATGTCTACACGAAGGATGGTGTCGAGGTGAGCAGCTGATGCAGTGGATTTCTTTTTTTTCTTTTTTACCTTATGCGAGAGTTGTTTGATGATCCAAGTTTTAGGAGGTTGGATATCAGAAAAAACGATTGTATTCGTTGGTTAATAAATTTGTTGATGGTATTCTGAGTACAGCTGTATTTCAGTTATCTTTGTGGCAGATATTGCTAACTAAACAGAGAGTATTATTTTGAAGAAAAAAAAATTGTCAAAGGAATAGGCAATGTGGACGGAACTTTTCTTCGGGACAATCCCTAAAATATTGTCCTCAAAAATATATTTAATATACAAATATGTTTAAACAAAAATGCTTTGACTTTAGCATTTAAGAATTTTTGCAAAACTTAATTTACAGAAAATTTCAACTAAAGTAAAAAGTAATTACGATAATATGGTATTCATATACGCATAATAAGGAGTACGTTGTCACAATATATACATAAGATGCATAATCAAATTTTCATAATAGAAAAACCCCTTTGTGCAATATTCCTAAAGGAACGTCAAGATATAACCCAACTCTCTCTCGTTCAGCTTTGTCATAAAACTGGCTTACAGTAAAACGGTAAAAGGACCCGCGCACTCGTTTTTGTCCCCCGCTCTTTTAGAGTCCACTCTGGGCTTCCCTCTTTTGCTCGAAAAGAAAATTGCAAAGCTTTTTCTGAAAAAGCAAATCTGTACACCCTACTTTGTTCCGCAGCGTAAATCTTTCGAATTTCGCTGTTTTTAAAACTTTTGATAGTACCTTTATAAGTTAATTTTGGAATTCTTTCCTTTTACATAAATTTAAACAAATTAATTGTACACTTGTAAACGAGAACACGAACATAGAGCAATTTTGTGCGCCTAACGCTTAAAAAGAAGCCGTGCCACCGATGAAGAGCTTGCTTTTTTGACCGACGCTTTTGAATTTTTCGCTGTGTTTTTAGCACATGGGAAATTCACGCTTCGTAATTCTGAAAATTTACCGTTTTTCTCTTCTCGTCTTCTTCTTCTGTCTCTTCTTCTTTCTCTTCATGATGAGAGCTCGTGTTATGACGTTAAAAGTCACTGAGGCTTGAACTTATTAAGCTTTTTTTTCAAAGGAAACTTGATGTTACATCTTTTTAGTTCGCATAATGCACAGGGATGCTGATTAAAATTTTTCTTTTACCTCCTCTCTTTATCTTTGCGTATGATCTATTACGTATATTAAAGTTTGTAAATTTTGTTTTACAAGAGCTTTTTAATGAACATAACGTATTTTACTTTATCTAACTTATTTTCATCGTTCAACATACTTTGAATTTTTTGAAAACCTTCTTGATTTTTTAGCTAAATATGTAATTAAAATAAGCTTCTAATAAGCTCTTATCGATTTATAAAAATTAAACCTTAATTATACTAAAAACATTATTTTTAAATCTAGAATCTTTATGGAGATGAATAATAAACCAAACTTGAATTCTGTACTGATAATTTCAAGATTCTTTAAACGAAATCCAGTACTTATATATACGCCTGATGAGTCAATTTCTATTCTTAGAATTAACAAGAGTAAACAGTGTAGTAGTAGCTAAACCACGAAATAAGTTTACACTATAAATCACGTGTATGAAAACGAAAATATTTTAATAATGTTTTGAAAATGAAGCTTACTTTTCTTTACATTTTGAATTATTAATTCACATGCTATTTTCGATTCTTTGAACTTATAAAGTACTAGTAATGGAAAGTATAGGTACAAAGGAAGCATAATTTTCAAAGTCTCTGTAACAATCAGATTCCCTGTTATGAAGTTGCGAGAGATGTGCGAGTTCAGTTCATTGTCTAGCGCCGAAAGTTTTCAGAAAGTCAACCTTAATTACTTCGTCCTCTATCGTCTGTCTTTGCTCTTCCACTGCTAGGTCGACAAAAGCAAATCCTCTTAGAACTTAGGATCAAGTCTGCTTTCGCCGCATTATTATTTTAAACCACTAAACTCGGCATGCACAAGTGCGTATGCGCTTTGTAAATCTTAATTTATAAACAAACATTTAATTTTTATTGATGAATTTGATAAATTGATGTTTTTTAAGATTTAGTTAATACATGCAATGTTTTTTTAAACGTAAAACTGAACGTTTTTCACAGATTCAAAATTATTCTTAAAATTAATAATATCTATAAAATTAAAAATAAAATATTTTTTAATAAATGTAATAGTCTTTTAATGATTATTATAAAAAAAAATTTCTGTTAATTTATAGATCTCGAGAAAGAGCGCGGGTAATGTGAAACGTACTAAAGAGGAAATCGCCGCAGATCCTGAACAAGAAGATGAGTTTGGCTACACAGCGTGTAAGAATTCATTTTAACGTTATAATTTTTCTACTCATCAAGCATCTTATATTAAAATTTATAAATTATTTGACAGTGAAAGTAAAGAAGAAGTATCATAATCTGAAGAAACCAGTGTTTTTGGTGACATTGGAAAAAGATCGTGTTCGGGGCCTGGGTATTTCCCTAGCCGGACATAAAGATAGAAATAAAATGGCTGTTTTTATTTGCGGTCTCAATCCCAATGGAATTGCTGCTAAAGAAGGAACGCTTGAAGTGGGAGATGAGTTACTCGAGGTAAAGAACAAATCGGCATACAAACTTGAGATACAATTTACACATAATATTAGAAATTAAGGAGTTGTTCAATACTTAATTTAAATCTAACAATTGTATCAACATTATTGCTAATCTTTATTAATAATCGTCTTCACTTTAAAAATACGATGAGAAACATATCAAATCCCCAACACAAGCAACCAAGCTCAAACCCAAACTCTACTTCCTTATCGCATTTCCAGGTGAACGGAGCAGTGTTCCAAGGAAGATGCCACTTGAACGTATCCTCGATGATCAAAGGCATGGCCGCGACCACTTTCAAAATCATCGTCGTCCGGTGAGTTTTCACTACCGCTCACGCATCACAACAAACCTACCGTGAAAAGAAAAAAAAAACATACAAACGACACCCAAACCGCATATAAACATCAGCATATATATAGAAAGTCCTTTTATTTCGGCACGCGCGGATTGACGTCACGTGCTGTGTAGATATCGGCTCGCATTTATTTGCCTTTTTTTTCGGGATTTCGCTTTCTTGCCGCGCGCGAGCGACCGGTCATCGCGACCTTGGCCTTGCCGACGATCCGTTACACAACGAGACCAGGCGCTTTCTCGCCTCCTTTGTATCCCTGATGCTTACAATTACGTACCGCTGAAAAATTTACGTGCGTTTGCTCGCGTGCTGCACGTTATGGGAATACTCAAAATATGACAATGATGCGGCCTTACAAGCTTTACATGAGCCTTTTGCGAATTCACGCTTTGTTGCTTCGATTATCGCGAAATCCGCCTGCTTTTGGATCTGCGGCTCCGTGCGCGAGCTCGCCAAGGACATGGAAATTAGTATTTCTTATTCTACAGTTCTTCTAACTTTTATGCGTTTTCTTGTGGATATTTGAGCAATATATTTATAATTGAAAAGAAAAAAGATTTGAATTAAGTCTGCTAATCATATTAGCGATTTTAAAACAAACAATTTTTTCCGCGAAAGAAGGCTAAAATAAATTTTTTACTTTATTTTAGAAAACCGGGCGGAATCGAGGAATGCGCCGTGAAGCAAGTCTTGCAATTTCCAACTGCGTTAGGTGGTGACGTGAGTATAAAGTCACATTATTCAATTTCCTTCTGTCAAAGACTTGAAGCTCAGTTTCAGAGCACTATTAAAGTTGAAACATTCTCGTTGTAGGATTTCAGTCAATTCTTGGGAGTCCGAGCGGTACCAATAAAAAAGGTAACCATCATTCAAAATTTACTCCTTTTTTATCAGAATGCACTGAGCTACGTTCAGTCTTATCGTTATACTCATAATTAGCTGCAAAAACGCGAAGGCCATGCGAAATCTAATCGCACTCTTTGCAATTTTCCAGGGTACATACGGCTTAGGAATAATGATAATCGAGGGAAAGCACTCCGAGGTTGGACAGGGAATCTTCGTTTCTGACATTCAAGAAGGAAGCGCCGCAGAACTAGTACGTT
>JAPYZA010004629.1:0-13235 GCA_030522685.1 Eupelmus azureus | reverse complement strand
AATGTATGACCCATAGAAGAAGAAAAACAAGGTCGCACAGGTGTACCTCAAAATTTTTTTCTCCAAGTTTTTGGAACCGCTAAAGGGATTTTTTTTGTGAATTTGCTCATACATATATACTAGTGGAGCTCCGCCTCCTACTAGCGAGCAGGACTCCACTCGTCAACCCCCCATCACACCGTAATTAATCTAAATTTGTCATAATTAATTTTTATATATTAGGTTTGTATCTTAAACTTATTTTTATTGATCTAAAGCTTTAGAGAATCATTGAAAATCTTTTAAGTAAATAAAATTTAATTTTTAATATATTTACAGTTTTCTTTATCACCTAACATTAAAAACCTGTTAATTTTTAACGCAGGAATTTTAAGTTACAATAATAAAAAGTAAATGTTTACACAGTTAAAAATATATCGTATTTTGTAATTCGTTAAAATTAACGTTAAATTTAACTTTTTGATTGATTTCTTATAAAATTATAATAAGCAATTTTATTTTTTTAAAGAAAACATCTTTAAAAATATTTTTAATACGTATTCTTTTCATTTTTTGAATATCTAAATATTTTTCAAATTTGAATGATTTAAGTGATCATTTTTACGAAAAAAAGAAAAAATGTGCAGATAAAATTCTTTTTGTAAACAAATTCTATAATAATTGTACAATATTTATTATTTTCTTTAAATAATTTTTTGTTTGTTTTTGGATTTCTCGGAATATTTCTTTATTGTTCCTATTTATTTCTTATGTAATCTATTTATTTCTTATGTAATAATATTTAATATGTATAGGAAAATAATTTTGCAAATCTTTCTGTATTAATATGACTTCTAAGCAATAAAATTAGTTGTAGATTTTAAGAATTTATAATTCATAATAAATGTATTATTAATATAAAATGATAATATTTCTTATTATTATTTAAATTGTAAGTTTTAGTTTATGTATTATAATTATTTTATATAAAATTATACAATTATACAATATATTAAACAATGATATTCTTGTCCTTTGTGGTCTTTGCCTGTTAGCTATTATTACTCGTACCTTGTATCAAAATTTTGTTATATAAAAATAAAAATATGCATATGCATCATCAGCTTTGTCGTAAGCATTCGTCGCAAAAACGGAAGGTTCTGGTCTCAATTCCCACCTGATTAAAGCTATGCCTTATTTAAGCCTTTTCCTATTAATTTTTTATTAAATTCTGTATAAATGACATATTGGTATAAAATTAAGCAAATTAACTAAAATATATTTAAATTGCTGATTTCTACATGCTTTAATTGATTTTAAAACCGGCAATTTTAATGGTTATTTAAAAATTATTTATTTACTGTAAGTATTGTGTAATAAAGAGTATTCAATTGTAAAAAATAAACACTAATATAATAATTGTCTGTAATAATTTAATAGCTTTTTTACATTTTAATTCGATACATTATATTCAGAATATCTTTGAGAGTATGCGACATGACATTGGTTAATGCATGATGTTAATCGCACCTATATTTTACGTCTCGGGGTACCAATGTCACGTGGCATTTCTCTCTTATTACAGAAAAATAAATTATTCATATTACATATTAAATACATTTTCAGAGACCATTTGAGTCACTGTCGATCGAGCATCTCGTTTGCTCGCTGTCTTACGATTAAAAATTACACTCATTATTAATTATTTAATCGTAATGATAATAATATAATAATAACAATTAATAAGTATTTATAATAATTACGGTAGTTCAATATACATACATAAAATACGATGCAAGGCTTAGAACATCTTCTCAATAAAATTCGTACAACCTATACACGTAACAAACTTTGCTTCACGAGCGTTTATTATTTTATCACATTTTTTCGTTGGTTTTATAATATGAATGTTGAAAAAGATGTAATCTTACGAGTTTATTAATATGTTTGTGAGACTTGGTTATCTGATAAGGGAAACAATAACGGGAAAGTACCCGGAAACACGTCAACTTCTGTGTATCTGCTCTAATCTAAATACTTAAAGTTTCTAAAAATAATCTTAAGGAACGAAACGATCAGCCATTTTTAAAATAAATTATTTGTTAAACATTTTAGGGGTATTGCTATTATTGCGTAGTAAAATTTACTTATAACAGAATTTTCGTTTTCTTTTCGAGCTGCATTTCAAAAAACAATAGCGGCTGCTTAATGCTTAATGCTGACTAGATTTTTCACTCGTCTGGCACTTTTCAGCTCATTTATTTTATTTCGATTGCGCCTTCAGTACTCCTATATAAACAATAACTTTAATTACGAAGTACCTAGTCAATACTTAATGCTTAATATTTTATTGTCCGGTATTGTCTTTTGCTGCTTTTTCTTTTATTTTTTTTTGTTTTTAATTCTTTGTACAAG
This sequence comes from Eupelmus azureus, assembly GCA_030522685.1. Classification (NCBI taxonomy): domain Eukaryota; kingdom Metazoa; phylum Arthropoda; class Insecta; order Hymenoptera; family Eupelmidae; genus Eupelmus; species Eupelmus azureus. The sequence continues at coordinate 10,841 of JAPYZA010004629.1, read as the reverse complement.
GAATACGTAAGAAATTCTCTTTGGCAATAAGCCTCGTACTCGAGCTCTACTTTCAGAATTTCATTAAAATTTTTTTAATTTATATACTTTTTTTCATTTTATATCATTACTTAGGGACGTCGTCTTCGTGTTCTTTCTTTTCTTTTAGAGCGAAATGCCACACCATACTTACGACGTTGCGTGTTTGGGAAACAAAAATAATTAATATAATATGTATATATAGTCAGAAGGAAAGCATGCGAACATAGCTCGCAGTACTCATGGAAATGCTTATTTATTCGAAGAGCTTCTTCGCATAGTGCCAGATGCGGAAGAAATACTCGTCCTTCCGCAGCAATCGCGCCCTGGCGTAGGAATGGATGTCTGCGTCCATGTTGTGTTCGCGTAGCCAGGAACTTGTGTTTTCCGTGCTGAAACTCAAAGTCGTCTCACCGCGATCTGGTGCCTCTGCGACTGGCTCTATCACTGTCAGCTCTGCAGAAAAATTTAGTTTTATGATATTAGGATACCAAGTGTATAGGTAAAGATTTCAATTAAGTTTCTTTTACTTCATTTTAAGAACAAAATAATATTAAAATAAATAGTAGAGCACATTTAAAATAGTATATTGTGTACCAAGAGCGTAAAGTGGGCTTTTTTAGACCGAGTGTGTAATTTGCAATACGAGACGAAGGTGAGCTAGCATGGGCCGAAGACGAATGTATTTGCGAATCGAAGACGAGTACTGCATTTACAAGAGGTCAAAATAGCCCACAAGTCATTGATGCACACTATATTTTTCGTACTTCAAATTTTATTACTTAAATATATTTTTCATTTACAGATATGAAAGAGTTCGTTAATCACTCTTCTTACTAAATCTATGAATTCAATACATTAAGTAGTTACATATATGATATTGTTTACTATTATTCAGCAGATTTTATGATTAAGATAATAGTACCTTATACACCAAGGAAATAAGTCGAGGATTATTCCCGCGGGTGAGTTTACTGCACGAGCGAAGGAGCAATTATGTTTTATTTCATTTTATATTCTTAAATATCAAATTTAAAATTTGCAGGGAATAAAATACTTTTTAGCACAAATTAACCCCGGCTTAAATTGAAATCTTTATTCTCGATCAGTCGAGAATAAAGTACTGCCGTATTTCCCTGAGGAAAAAGCGCTCTGCGCATGCGCGGACAGCGCATTTCATGCTTTCGCCTGGCGGCTCGGGCCGAAAACACGCCGTCGTGTATACGCCGAACACTTTTTTTTTCGGGTAAATCGAGCAATATTTTATCCCGGATATCAAGAAAAAAGCCCCACTTTTCGCCGGGGTGAACTAAAAAATTGTAAATTGCACTCATAAAATAAAACAGGTTATGTGCCGTACGTGTATACCGCCCTCGCTTCGCTCGGGCGCAACTCACACGCTGGGAGCCCATAACATCCTTTATTCCCTCAGTGCATAATATATTATTATTCCCTTCTAGCGGGGAATAAAGTAAATTTGAGGGAAAACGGGTTTATAGGGAATAAAATGCCACTTTTGTCCTGCATTTTTGGTCAATAAAATGGCATTTACAGGTGAGTCGGGAATAAAATAAATAATTTCAAAGATAATGTTTTTCTTACCTGCTGCTGGTAAAATCTTGAATGGCTCATCAGATTCTAGCGGCTCGCTAAAGCCAACTTCATTCTTTGCATAGATTCTGAAAAGGTATTCGTGATTCTCTTGTAAATCCTTGATGGTGAGCTTCTGAATATCAGCATTGACGCGACCAACTTCCATCCACATTGTTTTCTTTACGTCCCTGATTGCAATTTTGTAAGCTTCAAGAGGAGCACCGCCATCGTATTCCGGCCTACCCCATCCAATTGATATAGTATTACCGGCTATTTGTCTTATTTCCAGGGGCGCGGTTGGTGGGGATGGTGCCACTGAAAATAATGGATAGTGAATATTCAACTCGTTTGTTTATTTCATTTCTTATTTATAAAAGTAATTGTGCTTTTTACAGCGCAATTTTATTTATTTATTTTTTGTAAATATGTTGAACATATTTTTTAAAATGTGTAATGTTTTAAAATGATCTTACTGGCATGCGATTTAAGAAGCACCGGCTCAGATGTTGCAGGTAAACTCAAGCCTAAACTGTTTTCAGCGAAAACTCTAAATAAGAATTCGCTTTCTTTTAAATTCTCAATAATATAAGAGTTTGTTGATCCATCCAAAGTAACAATTTTTGTCCATCTCGAACCTTTTCCCGCTAAAGGCCTTTTTTCAATGACGTAGCCTAAAAATTTTATTTACTCTATTAATTTTAATTATTGTATTTTTAATAAAATGTTTTGTTACTCATAATTAAACATATTTTGATAACTTAACCGTTTTAGATTTTTAAATTGTTACCTGTAAGTTCAGTTCCTCCAGTGCTTATCGGAGGTGACCAGTTCAATGTTACGCTTCTGCTCGTAATATTGGTAACGTGCACATTGATTGGTGGTGATGGTGGTGCTACATCACAATAAAATCATGTTATTTCAGTTTTCAAATATTTTCCATTCTTATATTTTACTAGATACTTTCAAACTTAAGCAATAAACTTACTTTTGCAAGTAATGATTTTTGTGCCAGGAAATGTTCCAAGCAAAGCATATATAGTTTCTTCCGAAACTTTCGTTATTTCTAAGCATTGTTAAAGCAAAAGTATAAGCATATTATTAATAGTGCAAAATAAACTTGGTAACTGAAAGCGCATTTTTAGAGCAAACACCTAGAAATAAGTGGAAGATTATATTCACTATTATTTTATTATACTTACTCAGCCTTTTTCCAGCGATTATAGGTTCTTCAGATAAATATGGAGGTCCAGTACCTATTTTATTTTTCGCAGTTATTCTAAAATCATATGAAGCATCAGTTTTCAAATCTGATACTCCAATGTGAGTTATGTCTTCTTTTGTTGTTCCAATCTGTAACAAAATATACTTTTTGAATACTTGGATTTTTTTAATAAAAATTATTATAAAGATATTAATTAAAATTAAAATTTAATACTTTAAATTGTGCATTAATTCTTTTAATGTACGCGAAATATTTTACGCCGGATAGTGAAAGATTTTTGAAGCCAAGAATCAAGCTGTTCCGTATTTCTATTAAGTTTTTGGCGTGTATATTATTTTTACAACAAATCTGGAATTCGTTGGCTATTTTAAGGAAATATCTAGGGTGCTCAAGTTATTAAATAATGAAAAGTATCCAATTAGTTTAATGTCATCAAAAATAAAGTATGCACAATATGGCTTCGACAGCCTCTTAAAGTAATTCACCACAGTATGAATTCTTTTACAAGGTAAATTTGATGTGTAGTTTCTCTAACGCAAAATTGACATGTACTATTCTTTAGCAACAATACAATATTTACTGTTATTCGATTCGGACGATAAATTTCATCTATTTATTTTTTGTCATATTCGTTTTAATTTGAAATATTTTCTATTGCAATATAAAATTTAAAAGGTACTAAATTTATCTAGAATTTTATTTTATGTTACCTTTTGCCACTTATCCTGCGAAGTTTCTTTTATTTCAATGATATATTCAAAGATTACCGAGCCTCCATCATTTTCAGGTGGTTGCCATTTAATCGTGAACGATGTTTTAGTCATTCCCGAAACTTCAAGTGGCCCTCTTGGCGCTCCTGGAGGTCGTAAAGTGGATAATGGTAAAATTTTGATAATCTTTGAATTTGGCGAAGGCTCACTTATTCCGACTGCATTGACAGCTTTTGCTCGGAATGAGTATTCTGCATTGTCTGTCAATCCAGTAATAATATGGGAAGTTTTGGTTATTTTCTCGGCTACTTTGGTCCATCTAAAGTCCACATACAAAATTAATTAATTATAATAACTACGTATTTTAAAAATTACCATTTTAATTAATTTTTTAAAGAAAACTAATTATTAACATACGTTGAAGTTTCTTTTTCATGGTATTCTAAGATATATTCTGTAATTGATGAATTTCCATCGAAGACTGGCTCATTCCATTGTAGTGTAACACTGTCATTTGTTACAGTAATTGGTTCTGGAGCTCCGGGGGCACTTGGTACTTCTGTAATTATTATTGGTTAGATTTTAAATTCTATTAGTACGACTAACTTCAAAAACAAAAATATTTAACAATAAGCGTATTTAATATATTTGATTTATTGATTGGCAAATCCTTTGTAATTTTAACTATAGGAGAACTCTGTCATATTGGTGAGTCTAAATTCATTTCTATATCTATAAAACATTTATTTTTCACATAGAATATAGTAGTATTAGAAAGTAGAATATAGTAACAATGTATAAAAAACGAAAAATAATTCATGTAGAATTTTTAAAAAATTCACTCAGTATGCTTTCATCCAAAACGAGTTTTACGTACGGAGAACGAAAAAATTTTTTCTCTAAAAAGCTTAGCTTTGCCTTATAAAATGTAATATCTGGTGAAATGACCAGCGTTTTTTTGTCTACGCCGAAGATACATACTTTAACAATTTTTTAGAGCTCACTTATTTATCCTTATAAAGTATTAACATACACAAAAATAAAAATTTTTGACCTTTACAAGATGTGTTAAAATAATCTAAAATGCCTCTCTCATATTAATAGTACATTTAAAACCGAGAAATGAGGTTCTTCTTTTTTTTTATTGTATTTTATGCCACGAGAGCCGAAAAATCATCTTAAAGTTATGATATTGAGGTTAGAGTGGCATAAAATAATTTAATATTGACTTTTTAGTTTTTACGTCGACCACTTCAATCCACTAATATGTTTTGATTGATTACTAGATCTGTACAAAAGCTTGTTTGAGCATAAGCTTTGCCTAAAGGCGTAGAGTCGAAACGGATTTGTGGACTTCGAAGTGAACATGAGCTGGTGCAAATTTACTCATAAAATTTTAAATGTTATTATTAATTATCATTGCTAATAATATTTGATAATAATATTTGATGTGAAAATAGATATTACAAATGTTCACAATATAACATTCTTTTTTAGAGTGTACTGTTAAATACTTTTGTTTTCTCAAAGAATAAATTTGTATTGTTGGAAATTTTCGATTCCTATTATCTATTTTAAATCTATTTAAGTCTCTTGAAGAATCGGAATATAAATATATTTGTTCAAGATAAATAAATATTGTATCGATGAGACTCGTATTACAAAGTTAAAAAATTAATAATTATATAATTTATATTAACTTAACACTAGCAATTTTGTAATATAAATGAACTTACGCATAACGATAAGTTTGATGTTTATAGTAGCATCACCATGAACATTTGTAAGTTTTAACGTGTAATCTCCAATATCTTCTTTCTGTACTTTTTTGATAGTTAATGTTGCTGATTCTTCATTAATAGTAGGAACAACTCGTTTCGATTTCTGCACAATATGACCATTTACAATCCAGTCTTCAGTTGGTTTAGGTGCAGCAGTAAAGTTTACAACCATTTCTACATCGTCACCGATTTTAACTTTATATTCTTTGACTGAATCCATACTAATTGTAGGTGGTGCTTCAACAACTAAAGTTGATTTAACAAATATTAGTGTTTTGAATATAATACTTAAAAAGTTTTTAATATAATATTTAAAAATAGATTTTAATGTTATTTTAATTTTACTAATATTAAACAATCTAAAGTAACGGCATATTATTGCCTCAATATACCTTCTACTTTTAATTTTGAAGAAGATTTTACATTGGTAGCAAGTACACTATATTCTAGGGCATCTTCCACTGTACAGTTTTTAACTGTAAGCTTCTTTTTTGACCCTTCGTCTACAATTATATATTTTGATGATTTGTGAATTTCTTGTCCTTTTCTAAAATTAAAAAAAATGAATTAATATATAAGCAATAAAGTCAAAATATTTATAATAAAATACATTATAAAATATTTATATTTTTATTGTTCACCTTAGCCATATAACAGAAATGTTTGGATTAGATAGTTCTATTTCAAATACAGCATCTGCGTTTAGAGGAACTAATGTTATTTCAGGTAACCGTTTTATAAATTCGACTCCAGGTTCTTCGACGATTAACCGAGCTATGGATGTTTGATTGCCAACTTGACAGGAGTACACTCCTTCATCTTCCGGATTTGAATTATAAATCTTCAATTTTTGACGTTTACCATCAATCGAAAGTTGAATATGTTCTGAAAATTGTAGTTCTTGGTCATCCTTAAACCAGCGCACTAGAGCATCACCTTTTGTGAGTTCGATCTCAAAGGTTGCTTTCTCGCCTTTTGCTATGGTGATATCTTGCATTTTTGTAATAATCTCAGGTGGTAATTCTAAAATAATTTTAAATTATATTAAATTAATTTTATCTTATTTAATGTTACATTTAAGTATTATTAAAATTAAATTATTTATTTGTTTTTAAATTGCGTTATTAATAAATTAAGTATTTATACCCCATTCACTTACCTACGACTGTAATCTCTGCTGTACATTCTTGATCAATTAGAGTACAAGTATACTCTCCTTCATCTTGTATAGAAGTAGATCTAATCAAAAGTTTTCTTATATTTCCGTCTTTAATAAATTCTAATTTCTCAGTAGTCGGAGTTAGCGGAACACCATCTTTGAACCAAGAAACTTCTGCAGTTTGAGATGTTATTTCAACTTCTAAAATTGCTTCATCCCGCTCTGTGACTTCAAAATCTTGCAACCTTTTTACGAATTCGGGTTTTGAAGCTGCAAAAGATTTTTTATTTATTTAATATAGCATAGTGGAAATAAGTTATTTGTCAAGTTTGTTTAAATTGCTAGAACATACGGCCGCTACGCGGCCGGAGATTAGGTTAGCTATGGTTATAATTGAAAAAAAAAATAAATAAAAAAAAAAAAGAACGCATCTTTTTAGCCAATCAGATAACGAATAAACTGTCAACAAGAAAATACACATTAATTTTTTATAAAGGGATTTACCTTTGACTGTCACGTCACAGAATGTTTTCTGATTTTTTACCGTACATGTATAAGTTCCTTCATCAGTTTGATTGACCCGTTTAATTATAAGCGTATGAACTTTTCCTTCTTGAACAATCTCTCGATGATCCATGCCACTAATTTCTTTATCATTATGCCACCAAGTTGTAGAAACTGTATGCGAAGTTTCACAAGTTAATTCTAAAGATTTGAATTCATTGACGGTTTTTCTTCTTTCTAGTTTCTTAATAAACGAGACTTTATCTACATCTACAGTGACCTTAGCACCGTGAGATGTCTTGCCAACTGGATTAACAGCTACGCATTTATAATCGCCTGCATCGATTTCGGAGTCAGCATTTCTTATTTCAAGAAGAATATTTTCACCGTCATAACTTTCGATTATGTTTGGAGATTTTTCTAAAGGTTTATTATTCCTAACGAATAAAAATTACATCCATCATATAAATTTAAATTAAACAAATTAATTTATGCTTGTTTTAATGAATTTTTAATCTTATGTTTACCTTAGCCATGTCACTTCTGGTACAGGATTACCAGTTACTTTAGCAATTAATTTAAATGTTCCTTTTTCTGGTACTGTCAACTCCTGGAATCTTTCAGTAAATAATGGTGGTTCCGGTGCTCCACTTGGCATTTCTACATATTAAGGATAAAGTTTAAACAGAATTCATAAAATAATGTCAATGGCTAATATAATATTTAAAGAAAAATTAATAAAAAACGCAAAGGTTAGTATTTGTGAAGCTTTTTTTAACAGAAAAATATTGCAAATCTTTGACAATATTATTAGATATTTCCTCGCATTTCATGCATGATACTCGTTTTCGCGCAAGCTTGATAAAATTCGTGTATTAAAACAAGCTTTAAGCATGTTCTATAAAAAAAATTGTGATAAAGAAAGTGATTTTGACCTCCTGTGACCTTTTTACTCGTTTTGGTCGGATACAAACGTCCACACGAGGTTAAAATTACATCTCGCATTTGTATCGAAATAATAATTTAGAAATTGCACTAAACTACCCTGTTTAGAAAAGCAACTGTTTCTAAACAGAATTACTATTTTTTCTTAATAATACTACTATTTTTGTATTGTTTAGGAAAACTACTACTTCTAAAGAGTACCCTTAAAATGATTGACTTGTGCACGCTCCCGAAAAAGATAAAATTAGCTATTTATCTTCACAAACTCAGTGTTGATTGATAAGCTTCAAGAAACTTTATAATCCAGTAGTCCTGCTTAAAAAATCTATTGAACCCTATTAGATAAGGATATACAAACATACTGTAAAGTATTGCGCAATCAGTTTGAATTGAAATTTCGCCCGAAAAACATGCGATTCAATGAGGTTCAATAGATTTTTTAAGCAGGCAGAGTAAAAATTTTATAAAATTATCGATTGAATCGTTGGATTTAAAAAACTTTTTTATTATTTTGTTATTTTTATTTATATATTTACGATCTCGAGCATAAGTAATACATTGAAGTGCATACAAAGCGATTACTTCGAGTATACTTCCAACCTGCAAGACGCGTGTGAATCCGGAGCGTGCAGAAGTTATAGTTTTCAATTTTCTTCGGACAATACAACAATAGGTTACTCTACGTTTCCCAATCAGTGTGTTAAAATAAACTTAAATAAAATGTGGAGAAACCGAAATTTTAGATTCCAACTATTAATAAAATCTAAATTGTTGATATTTTTAGCTTTATTTTGAGAAAATATTGAAATACACTCTATTTTTCAACCGTTTTTCATTCAGTCTATAAAATAATAGGCACATATAAGTATAAAGATATGAAATGAAACTATAAAATATGATCTTGCATTTGTTTTTTCCAGATAGACTAGATCCTTCAAAAGTTATAAAAGTTTTAAGTTTGGTATAAAAAATGTATGTCAAAACTAGAGCTACAGAATTGGTATGTTTTTATTGCTTAATATTAACCTGTTATAACTTTTAAAAGATTTAATATATCCCCATTTTTCAAAAAGCGAATAGAAGGTTATATTTTGTAGTTTATTGTTATGTTTTTAAGTATATAAGGTTTTCGTAGGATGAATAAATAAAGCTTAAATAAAGATTAAGCTTAAATAAAATTTGTACAACTTTTCCTCGAAATAAAGTTAAAAATCTATTAATAACTCGAATTTTTTAAAGCGTTTGAATTTAAAATTTTGGATTGCTTCATGTTTCGATACCTAAAAATGTTTCTCAAATTTGAAGCAAAATTCGTGATCTGGAAAGATTTTCATCTCTCAGTAAGTATTACTTTACTCCGCAGTATCTTTTGACAATTTTGTCATTGTTAAAATTTTTAAAGTTAAAACTTAACGTATATAAGAATCTCAAAATATCGTAGTTATGTTCGTTACTATCCTTAAATAAAACACTTCTTATATCTTTTGTAAAAATAATTTAATATGCTAAATTTAATACCCTTGTTTGGAAGAAGTACAATAAAGTCTTCTTTTGCTATTTCTACTGCGAGAGCAAGTGCAGCATCAAGCTTAGCAGCAGCTACAATAAATGTTAAAAAGCAGATTTGGTTAGTATTGAGTAAATAATTTTCATTATGAAATTGTACAATCGCATTGATTACAATATGTATGAAATAAACAAACGTTATATTTGACAATCTTAATTGTAAAAATACTAATGTACCTTCAACTGTAAGAGTAGCTTTAGTTTCTGCCGTTCCTAAATCATTTGTTGCTACTACCGAATACTCTCCAGAATCCAAAATTTTTGGTTGAATGATAGTTAATGTATTCATATTGCCTTCTTTTTTAGGAGTTATTTCCCGAAGCGGTTTGCCATTTTTCAACCAAGAAATTGATGGCTGTGGATTTCCAACAATTTGTGTTGAAAGAACAACTGTTTCACCCTCTCGTACGGCAAAAGGTTTTAGTGGTTCAAGTATTTCTGGCGGCTCTCTATTACCAGTTTGAACCTAAATATAGATAACTTATAGATTATCAAAGAATATTACGTATAAATATTAGCTTAATACAATAAGTGAATTCACTGACTTAAAAAAGTTTTGAATTCTGAAATGCTGTAATTTAAACGGATAAAGTATATAAGTAATTAGATAAATCGAAAATATTATACCAGCTTTTCAGTTGTATAAACGTTTGAGATATCTCGGTATATAGCATTAAAGAATACTATATTTATTTATATTTACGTTTCTATTTTGGACTTCCAATTGAAATAATCTTAATAAAAACTGTTTATTTTTATACTAATTGTATTCTTATTATAAAAAATTAGATTAATAAATCAAATAAATTTTAAAATAATTCCTTTTAGAAAATTAATTCATAAAAAAATTATTAAAATACCTTTAAGGGAATTTCAATGATAGCTTCACCTTCTCTGTTTTTGGCTATAATTGTGTATTTTCCTTGTTGTTCTTTTAACACTTTTGTAATTTTTATTACACTGCAGTACATGTGCATGTCACTTTCAGTAGCAACCGAGATATTTCCGGTATTTATTATTTTCTTTTCATTATAGAACCAAGTGATTTCTGGTTCTGGTATTGCAACTAATCGACACTCGAGGATAACATTATCGCCTTCCTTAACACATTTGGCTTTCGGTTGTTTAGAAAATGTGGGTGGTATCCCTTCTAATATATCAGCTAGCGAAGATTCTCTAAAAGATATAATTTTCAAATATAAAAAATCTTTAATGGTCGGATAATTTTTATTCTTTAATAAAAACTTATTAATTAACTAAATTTACTTTTATTTTTTATCGCCTATTCAATATTTGTTGGGGCCTAAAGGTGCGTTCTTTTATTATTTTTTTAATCATATATA
>JAPYZA010004628.1:0-13599 GCA_030522685.1 Eupelmus azureus | reverse complement strand
ATATTATTATTATTTTACAATAATTTTTTTTTTGTTCATTTGTCTTTTGCTCATTCTTTATATGCTATATTCTTTTCTGTTGACATGTTTTATTCTTTTCTAAAAGTTTGCGAGCCTTGAACTTATTTAAATCATTTTACTTTAATTGAAATTATTAATTTATTTATTAAATTAAGTTTTATTTTAAAAAAATTAGCTTAAAATAATAAAAACGCCAAAGTAATTATTATAATTTTAATTTACATGATTATTTTGAAAAATTAAGTTTCTTATAATTTTTTTAATCAAAGGCTCGTGATCGAAATACTTGACGTCAACAACTAATAACGCACTGTTTGACTTACTTAAAAACGATCTTTCTTATAATTTTTTTAATCAAAGGCTCGTGATCGAAATACTTGACGTCAACAACTAATAACGCACTGTTTGACTTACTTAAAAACGATCTTTTTTCCTTTCTTTTCACGAACAAATGTGAATAACAATTCTAGAAGCTAATCGATACAGATTGAAAAGTTAGGGAAAAGTTAATTGAATTCTCTTTTTTTTTGCTTTATCAATCCGATTGATTCAATTTAATTTCACTGATTACAAATCATATTTTAAAATTTTTAAATAATATATTTTATTATAAATTTAATATAAATTTTTGTTACACGTACTGATACATTCTTTATTTGATTTTAAATTAATATTTTTGAAAATTAAGATTCAATCTAATATTTTAAATAATACTAAAAAAGTATGTCATAAACTGAATGATTTTCTATCAAAACTTTGAATAATCAGTTTTTTATCAGTATTTATCCAGTTTGAAGATTGTATAAAAAGTAGCTAACAAACTTATTAATTAGACAAACTGGATAATTCTGCAAATTTAATAAATATCATAAAAAGTTCATAATTTTTTTTTTACAAAAATTCAAAAACACCTTAACTTAATAATCAAAAAAAAAGAGAATTACGTGACTTACGCCCTTTACCTTCCCTGGTGTACATTAATTAACTTACCCTTAAAAAGAAGTCTCGCTGTATACTCTAGCTAGTGAAGAAAAAACCTTTACAAGGAAAAGGATCGAAACGAGCCTTAAAAGCAACAATACCCTGCGTGTGAGCCCTTAACCGACTTCTTCGTTCTAATACGATTAACTCCTTACAAGTTTTCAAATAAAAACGATAAATCAAGCCAATAACCAAATAGCTATAGTTACTGTAGGTGTATCCCTCCGTTTTCCACCACCCAGTTATAATCTCCTCCTTAGCGTTAACGAAAAATTAACCAAAATTGCGAGAGAATCCCTCGCAACGAGCGCAAAGAGCCGGCCAATAGCTCCTAACGTAAATAATTTCTGTGCCCTGGGTCCTTTTCTTGCGCGCTCCACCTGCAGCTTCGTCGCCGGTGTCATACTGCGCGAGCGGATACCTGCCTTCGAGCGGATGCTGTGGCGGGCCTGCCGTGGAAACGTCTTTCTCAGACAGGCTGAGATCGAGACGCCACTTGAGGATCCGTCTACGGTGAGTTTTTTGTCGTTTAAGATTGGCTAATTCTTGGTGATTACATTTTGTTTTATTGGCTGATTTACGGGCTTTGCAAAGCTGACTTCACTGGAAGGAAAAAATGTGAAAAATTAACAGAGTTACTTGTAGTTTAATGTCTTAGTTAACTTTTTACGATTACTGTTGAGTTTATAGTTATTGTCAATTTAATTAAAACATTTATGTAAAAAGATATGAGAAATCCTTCTCTTAAATAAAAAGGCTTTTAGGCTACCAATATTAAAAAAAAAGGTAAAATATCTAGAGTTACAAGATTTTTTGTAAATTTTTCCATCTTTTTTAGTAGCTTTTTCGATTATATTTCTCTTATTCGATTATCAAACTAGTGAAGTTATTGCATACTCTAATTCAAATCAGTCGAAATGAACTTTTATCGATCAACTATCTGTTCCATAAAAGTTTGAGTAAAATAAAAATTTTGTTCATTTTTCTTCTCTTTGTAAATAAACAGGGTGACCAGGTATTCAAATCCGTATTCATCATCTTCTTCCAAGGCGACCAGCTCAAGACCAGGGTAAAGAAAATCTGCGAGGGATTCCGCGCCACTTTGTACCCATGTCCCGAGGCGCCCGCTGACAGGCGTGAGATGGCCATGGGTGTCATGACCCGCATTGAAGATCTAAACACTGTAAGCTTCGCCTGTTTTTCGTATGATGAAATCAAACAATTTTATTTTGATTTTATCGGTTGATGAAAGATAAGTGATGAGAGAAGATAACGCGTTTTTTATTTAATTTTCAATTTTTCGGAAATATTTTATTATTTCGTTATTGATTTTCATTGAAACATTCATTAAGCGATGAGAAATTCTCTGAAAATTGAAAATTTAACATAAAAGTGAAATGATTAAGGATTTTTTGCGCAATATGTATTAGCTATTGAAAAACATTTTCATCTCACTTTGTTTATCAAACATGCAATTTTTTAATAACTTTAAGATTAGCATGTAAAATACTTATGACCATAAATCTTTTTATCAAAGAATTCAGCATCATCATTTCCATATTACTTTTATTATTTTGTTTTACTAAAAATTTATATATTTTGGACAAATATTGTAGGTTCTCGGCCAGACTCAGGATCACAGACACCGAGTCCTGGTTGCAGCTGCCAAGAACATCAAGAACTGGTTCATTAAAGTACGTAAAATTAAGGCCATTTATCACACCCTCAATCTATTCAACTTGGACGTCACGCAAAAATGTCTGATCGCTGAGTGCTGGGTTCCCGTATTGGACATCGAGACGATTCAACTGGCCTTGCGTCGTGGAACTGTAAGTGTTTTTACCCTTCTTTCTCTTTTATATCGAATCTACAGAAAAATTCCATGAATCTTTTATATTTTCAGTCTTAATTTTCAATAACAATATTGTTTTTCATTTTGCATTACTGAACTATTAATCCTAAGTTTATATCGGTTGCAATAAAATAAGAAATTCTAAATTCAGAAAAGTACACTAACTTATGTATCTGTTATCTTAGGAGCGCAGCGGCAGTTCGGTGCCGCCCATTCTGAATCGTATGGAGACCTTCGAGGATCCACCGACATACAACCGCACCAACAAGTTCACCAAGGGCTTCCAGGCGCTGATCGACGCTTACGGTGTGGCCTCTTACCGAGAGATGAATCCTGCGCCCTATACCATCATCACCTTCCCCTTCCTCTTCGCTGTGATGTTCGGCGACTTCGGCCACGGCCTCATCATGTTCGTCTTTGCCGGCTGGATGGTGCTCAAAGAGAAGCCCTTGGCCGCTCAGAAGAGCGACAACGAAATCTGGAATATATTCTTCGCTGGGCGATATATAATATTCCTCATGGGCGCGTTTTCCATGTACACGGGTAAGTGGTTTGAATTTTAGACATTTTGAATTTAAAGAATCGTAGCCTTAACTGGTATTATGTTCGCGCAGGTTTGATATACAACGATATATTCTCCAAGTCGTTGAACATCTTCGGCAGTTATTGGACGGTCAATTTCACCAAGGCCGATGTAATAGATAACAATGTGCTGCCGCTCAATCCGACCTGGGACTATCTTCAGCATCCTTATCCATTTGGTATAGATCCAATCTGGCAACTTGCTGACAATAAGATCATCTTTCTCAACTCGTACAAAATGAAGATATCAATTATCTTCGGTGTCATACACATGTTGTTTGGCGTCATTGTTGGCCTCTTCAATCACATGTACTTCAAACGCCGGCTGAATATCATTTGCGAATTCATTCCTCAGATCATTTTCCTGCTGTTCATGTTCTTCTACTTGTGCCTCCTGATGTTCGTCAAATGGGTCAAGTATGCTGCTCCTCACCCAGAGCTTAACCCAGGTATGTAATGAGTATATTCACTCTGTTTGTAGACTCAAGATTTTTTTAGCTTTCTTAATTAATACAACTCTTTTTTCAATTATTCTTTTATTTAAAAAATCCTTTTAATGACATAACTCCGTTTTAGATGAACAAACGAGCTCATCATGTGCCCCATCAGTCTTAATCACGTTTATCAACATGGTACTGTTTAAAGACCCGGTCAAGCTAGGTAATTGCAATCCTTACATGTATGGCGGCGAAAGTGCTCTGGAACATTTCATGGTCGTCGTTGCCGTATTATGCATCCCGTGGATGCTTCTCGCAAAACCAATTATGATGATGCAAGAGCGAAAGAAAAAGCATATGCAGGTATGTCTTTCTACCTCTTATTTACTTTTAAAACGTTTCTTGTATTGTCTGATGTATTTATATTCTTAATTTTATATTTTATTAATCTTTGCATCAAAATTATTTCATTTTTTATGAATAAATAAATATTTATTAATAATTTATTCTATATTATTATTAAATAAAGTAAAAAGTATATTTGCCGATGTCTTATTTAAAGTCAAATATATGTCTTTATTACTTATTATTGTTAAATGTTACAAAATAATTGAATTTATTATGATTGTTTCAATATTTATGTTAAATATAGAATCCCTATAAGTGTTTCTTATGTGATAACTTTTATATTGAACGTATGCTACAAAAAAATCAAGAATTTTAGTATTTGTGCAAGAAAAGAAAGATTTTTATTCAATATTGATTTAACAAATAATTATACTTACATTTTAATCCTATTAAAATCAAATATATTTGGAAGTACTGGTTCGACTTTCTTTTCTTACATTAAACGAAAATTATTAAAACACTATACTTCCAACACATGAATAAAATTTTACTTTTTTGATATTCACTGTTTAATGTCTTGCTTTTCACTGTTCTATTTATCTGGCCAATGTACCCTATGTTTTGCTGGATATGAAAAGAATGTATGTATAAATGTAATAGCACGTAGAGTCATTAGTCTTTATTTTGCAAATTTATAAGAGCCTTCAATTAATCGATTTTTAATCTATACAGCTGAATACACACGGAACAGAGAATGGTGACATCGACGGTGCTGTACCGCCACAAGGGCAGGTAGCAGCTGGCGGTCACAAAGAAGAGGAAGATATGGTGGAAGTCTTTATTCACCAAGGCATCCATACAATCGAGTACGTTCTTGGTAGCGTCTCTCACACTGCTTCGTATTTACGTCTCTGGGCTTTATCGCTTGCTCACGCACGTAAGTTTTAATTTGAAAAATATTAATTAATAAATAATATTGCATTCATAAATTTATGTTTTTGAAGATATTTGAAAGATAAGAGTTAAGTGAAGTTGAAGCCTATTGAGAAGCCTATGAAGTTGTTTCATTTATCGGTTATTACTTTTGACAAATAAAATTTTAATTGTACTTAAATTTTAATATTTTAACTCATTACTATAAAAAAGAGTGACTGGAATTAATAAAAATTTTAATACATTGTATAAACTGTGCCGATAAAACAAATAAGAAATTAAATATTTTTCAGAATTGTCTGAGGTATTGTGGAGCATGGTAATGAAAAATGGCTTAACACAGGACAATTGGTATGGAGGTATCGCTCTTTGGGCTATTTTTGCTATGTGGGCAGTTCTTACTGTAGGAATTTTGGTGCTTATGGAGGGACTTTCTGCTTTCCTTCATACCCTTAGGCTTCATTGGTAATTTTTTTTTATTATACTAAATCATAAATACCATTATTTATAATTCTAAAGTTATATTTATTGTTAAGTTGCGTTTTATAGGTTTTCATACTTATTGTTTTTATTTTAGGGTTGAATTCCAAAGCAAGTTTTACCTTGGAAGTGGTTATGGTTTTACTCCATTCTCTTTCGAGATAATTTTGGAAGCAGCTCAAGCTACATCAGAAGCTGCTGATTAAATTAAAAAAACTTATAAGTCAAATCCTTCTGGTTTTGATTTGATGTATTAGTCTTAAATTGTATCTCGTGGATGAATTGTAATTGACATTAAACTTAATAATGTACTTCTCTCTCTACTACAATTAGCGTTGAATGTATTCTCAAGAATAGAAAGTCAGACACTGCGTCGAAATATTCGTTCTCGTTAATTTTTATAGTTACTAACTGTATTTATCACTTATTTTGTTTCAGCAAAATAGCGCAGAATTTTTTTGTAAATAGTAAAATTCATGTGATTGGGTTTTCAATTTCCATATTAGATAAATAAAATAATGTTTTATTAAAGAAATTAATGATTCTATCGTTCATAAAATTATGTTTTACTAAAGATTCTTACACAAATGTTTATTGTAATATTATTGGTTATGAAAATATTACTTTATAATTGTAAAAATTTTCTGTCTTCAATTTTTGATGTTTTAATGATGGTACATGCTTGTAAAACCAGCGTAAAATAAAATGTAGCTCAATGTATCATCTTGCCTTGTGATAATTACATTACAGCGATTGATTTATTAAGTAATTTAATTAAGTTGAGTTGTGTATGTACATTGAATCTCTTAATATTTTTGAATGCGCACAATGCGAGTTTTTAAGTTATTTTTTTCATTTTTTTTTTAAATTTGTTGATTCAGTATGGCAAAATAACTAATAAAGTGTTCAACATAGGAATAAATAAAGCATAATTAAAAACAATAATATTGAATTTTATAGTTTTTTCTAATTAATCATAAAATATAACTTGCAATATTAAAAAAGAAAAAAAAATTGTTCTTTTATAGTAAGTATGTAATTTAAAGATGTAAATCTTTATTTTGGAGTTTTTATTGGATTATTTTGAAGTTTTTATTGTGTTGCAGTTAGTAGAATGATAGAAAGTATAAAAATTTTGTAAGTAAATAAAGATATTTATAATAAACTATGGAAATATTACCAGGAATGGATATTTGAATTCCTCATTAGATTCAAATTTTATTTTCTTAAATCCAAATATGTTATTTCTTGAAAACAAAATGTCATCATCTATATAATATAACATAGTATAACATATAAAATAAAATCAAATAAATGGTATATATATATAGGACATATTTACTTCTATCGTCTTATATACGTATAAAAGACCCTTAGCAGGTATAGTATTTGAAATGTTTTGTTCACCCAACCTTCGCTACCTTATGAAAATGCTTCTGCTACAATAGTCTTTCAGCTGGCGATTAAACGAAGACAGACATATATAATGCCGGCGATTTTGCCGGCTCCTTGCTTATTCCGCGAAAAGTCGTTGGATCAGTTTTGTGTACAGCCGTTAGAGGTGACAAGGGTACATATGCACGTTTAATTTTTTGTAAGATTTCGTAAATAACGGTGAATAATTTAGTTTACTGATTTATTACAGTTATTATTATTGCTAGCTTTGTTTCATACTTTTTTAATATTTCGTAATGAATGTTAAATTAAGCAGTACTAAATAATTAATAAGCCTTTAATCGAAAGAGCATTGATGCTTCTTAAAAATTTAATAATAAAATTTTTTTCATTTTTATTTTTAACAAGTATACTCAGATATTTCATTCAAATTAGTTATAATTTTATAGATATTAGTGTTAGTTATTTGCAAATTAGTACCTGTTGAATTTTCAAAAAAAAATGATAATTAATTTTTTTTATAATTAAAAAAACTGTTGATTTATATAGTTTTTAAATTTATTGTGTTTTATTATTATTGTTATTCAGAAATAAACTACAGAATTATGGATAAAGAAAGAAAGGTACTTGTTAATACATTAAATTCACATCAGAGCAAAAAGATGATGAAATTGACTTTGGGTCGTGTTGCTAAAAGTGAAGATGCTTCTGAATACTTGAGATCAATGGGTAATGATATGTATAAGGGAGGCTTTCATAATGCTGAGATGCATGAAGAAATTTGGAAATTCTACACTATGAGCATTGCAGTAGCGAAAGAAAACTCTGAGGCTCTTGCATTAGCTTACGGAAATAGATCAGCTATTTTAATACATTTGGGCAAGTACGAAGCATGTATTAAGGATATTGATAGAGCAATTGAGATCACAAAAAATAATATTTTCAAAGTTAAATTACTTTGTCGTAAAATCAAGAGTTTAAATGCTCTGGGATCAAAAGAAAACAAAATTGTATTGAAAGAAGCAGAAAGTTTGTTAGAGGTAATCAATCATAAAGCTTCTAAAAAGCTTCTTCAAGATTTAATAAACAAAATTAAGCCTACTGTAAATAATCCAACAAAAGTAAAACATAAAATTAATGATAGAAAATCAGTGATGTTAGAAAATTTATACAAAATTCACAAAGTGAATGATTTTTCATCTGTTGATTTACAATATGATGAAAAGTATGGAAGACACTTGGTTGCTACAAGAAATATAAAGCCAGGAGAAGTTATCTATGTAGAAGAGCCATATACAAAGTTTTTGAATATAAAGAAATTACATGCCTACTGTTCACATTGTTTTGCTACTACATGGGCAAATATTGCTTGTGACCATTGTTCTTGGGCTATGTTTTGCTCAGAAAAATGTAAAAAAGATGCTTGGGAAAAGTATCACGACTTAGAATGCTCTATTTATGCATTATCAAAATCAGATGGTTTTGATGTCAGTAAGCAGCTTGCTGTCAGATCTATGATTTTAGGAATAAAAGAAGCCGGAGGTATTGATGAACTCAAAGCAGAGTTACAAGCTTTTGATGAAATTGATGGTAAATCTTAAAATATATTATAAAAAATAATTGTTGATCATAGTAACTGAATTTTGTTTTTAATTTTAATAAATTTGATTTAATTCCAGATAAAACAAAAGGTTTTAAGCAGGATGGAAAACTTCAAAGTATAGGTTTCAAAACTATTTATGCTTTAGCAAAAGATGTTTCAATTAAAAATTTAGAAGTTCATACTAACAATACTATAAAGGTCTTAAGATCAATTGCTAGAAGTACTTCATTCTTTGGAGAAAATTTTAAACATGAAAATGTCCAAAGTTATAAAAGGAATGAGAATGCTATATTTCTTGGTTCATTGTTTCTCAGACTCAGTAAAATTAGTGGTTTAAATCATCACCAAGTTAGTACTTATTATGCTTATATTTAAAAATGCTTATAAAATAAAGAATTTTTCTAATCTTATAATTTATAGATGTGGAATGGCAATTATGTTTGTAGAAATAAATTGGATAGGCTTTCATGTTGGAAAAACGAATGTTGTTCCAGAGGAGTTTACCTTGCACCAATTACTAGCTTATTGAATCATAGTTGTGATCCAAATGCAGGAAGATGCTATAGTAATGATCACAAAGTAATACTCTATGCAATTCAGCCTATTAAAAAAGGCTCTCAGGTATTGAAACATAATTTTTATTTAAAAAATGTTTAAATTTTACAGAATACTTGTTTTTTTCTAAAGTTTTTAGTTAATTTATTATTAATTTTTTGTAGATATTTGATTGCTATCAACAAGAGTTTTATGAACTTGATACTATACCTAGACAACAGTTACTATCAGATTGCTACAATTTTGATTGTGATTGTTCAGGTTGTCAAAATAAATGGCCTCACTTGATTGAGATTTTTCATTCAACCAGGGTATGTTATTATTTTTTCAAATACATTTAATAAAGTTCTAGTTTAATATCAAGTCTAATAATTATATTTTTATTATGAATATTCTATCTAATGTATTTATAATTATATTTAGGTTAAACGTGGAATTAAAATGAGTTTAGCCGAAATACAATTATCATTAGAGTATAAAGATTTGATCCCTTCAAAACTAAATAAAAATACATACTATGATGAACAAACTATTGCTTTTTTGGGAAAAGGAATTGAGAAAGGATTGAAGAACTTAAAGAAGCCTGCATTTACTACTGTTAACTTGCTTATTTCTTTGAATACAGTTTTTGAAAGACTGTATGGTGTTGCATTAGAAGTACCAGATGTATGTATCAATGTTTAAGTTTACTACATTTTTCAGATAACCATAGGCTTATCAAATTTTTTAATATTTACGTATTATATTTTATTATTAAAAATTTTCACCTAGAAAGAATGTTTAATATTTTTTTTAATAAACCATTTTCCTTTTATATTTTTGAGACTTCTATATACATAATCATTGACATTTAAATATTATGATCACGTGATTTTGCACCACCTGTTACCTCACTTAACCTAACCTGCAGTAGACGCGTACAGCGAATCAGCTGTTCTGTTCTTAATGTTCTTATCTATATTTATCAGTTTAATAAGTCATAAGTTTTATATTTTTACTGCATAAAATTAAGAAAAACGTATTTGTATTTGTTTGAATATGAGATAACAATATATCTAATTTAAAAAAATTATTTTAAAACAAAAAGTGTTACAAATATGCTAATAAGTGAAAGATAAAGACAAAATACTTCAAATTGAAAGTTAATCACTTGCTTAATTTAGATAAAAACTCTTGTTCTCAATCAACAATGTTTTCGATCCCAAGACATGCAGTTAAAAAACAATTTCAATTTAAGCATCATTTACTCAGATTAATTAATGAGAGTTCCGTAACTCTCTCAAAACGCAATACTTCTCATGATCAAACAGATTCCAGGTAAAAATACGATAAAAAATTACTTATCTCGTTAACTGCCATTTACCATTTTAATCCCCCTTTTTGCTTCGTAACAAAGCAACAATATAAAACATATTGAAAAAGCACACAAATCCTTTACTTCCCAAGTTCTGCATCGCCCAAGCCCAAAGGTCTGAGCACCTACACCAAAGCACTCGCTTTGGCGTCTCTAGCTGGGCTCGCCGGCTACTACTACCAGCGGCAACGCAGAAATGGCCGAACCACCTTCAGCGCCGACGAGGTAGCCAGGCGCGGCTTCACCAGCTACGCTGGCGGCGTTTATGACCTGAAGGCCTACAAGCTGGCGCACCCAGGCGGCGAGGAAGCGATCAACGAGCTGGCCGGTAAGCAGCTCGAGCCGTGCTGGGATGCGCTGGGCTTTCACCATAAAAAGGAGGTGCTCGAGTTGCTCGAGACGATGAGGGTCGGTGATTTGAAGACCAGCGGACGGGGACCGCCTAGGTGTAAGACAAAGAAGAATAGTGAGTGCGTATAGTAATAAATTTAAAAAATGTTTATATATTATAAATTTGTTATAAATTTAAAAAAAAAAAACGTTCAAGATTGAAATGTGTACTCTTACAGGCAAAATTAATTTATGCTCTTATTGCCGTAGTGCCGTATGTATAATTATAATTGTTCTTAAAAATAAAACCATATTCTTGCATGGTGATTCTTACACGAATTTAGATATTACTAAAAACAAGGTACGATTTTGTTTTCTTATATGAGGGAAAAGGTCGATCCTTCTATTGTTTAGGAGAGGAAATATTTACTTAATTACTTTGCATACGCACTATGAATTTCAAAAATATTGCTTTGCGCACGTAAAGTAATGCCCAAAATCGAACTTGACGTAAACTGTTTAAAATAAAAAGTGTATAAGGAGTGCGCACGAGTGCGTGTATCAGCTACTCTAAATATATATAGTGCGAGAAAGTGATTTTAGCTACACGGACGTTTACTCGCTTCGCTCGGTCGAAAAGGCCACGCAAGATCGAATTCACTTCCTCCCTCATATTAAGAACCGTATTTTTTTATAAGACGTGCACAAAGTAATGTCTACCTCGTGTGGCCTTTTCGACCGAACGAAGCGAGTAAACGTCCGCGCGGCTAAAATCACTTTCTCGCACTAGTATCGAAATGTGCTATTTTATTAAAACAATCATGCAACGTACAATCTAAAGATACATTGAAGTATAAAATAACTATGCAAATAAAATTACTCATTTTTTTGCAGTACCCATGGTAAATCCCAAAGAGTACAAATTGAAGATAGTACTAGACAAAACTAGCGATGCCATCAAGTCGCTGTCACTAGATGATTTAAAGCGTTACCCAAGATACTCGATTGTTAGCGCGATTCCTTGCAAAAGTTCGGGAACTAAGACTTCGGAAACTGGAACAATGAATGGACGTACTTGGACTGGTGCTAGGCTTTCCGATGTTTTGGCCGATTTAGGTAGTTAAGCATTATTATGAAAAAAATTATAATTAGTTCTTTATTAATGGCAAAATTAAAAAAAAAAACAGTATTCATTATTATTAAAAATACTACTCAATTTAAATAAATCTTAAAAAGTAATCATTAGGACTTCTAAACAATTAATACTGAAAATTGCAGTATTTGATAAAAAAGAGCAAAAAGTTACTTAATAAAATATATATTATAGTGACATATTATTTGTACTACTGAATCTTGTAATTTACCGAGATAATGAATGAAACAATTTTTAGATGTGAATAAAACAGTCTACGATAAGCTCCAGTTCGAGTGCCTAGACTCCAGTGAGTCTGGTTCGCCTTCCGGTTCGATCGTGCCACTAGAGAAGGCCTTAGATCCAAACTTTAATGCGCTGCTGGCATACGAGATGGATGGAGCTGAGCTGTCTGCGGAACATGGCTACCCTGTGCGCGTGGTGATGACCCAACTGGCTGGCAAGAAAAATGTCAAATGGCTCAGTAGAATAGTGCTACTCAGCAAAGAAACACGCCAAGATGTATAAGTAAGTGTTCTTTTACTGATGAACATCTGGATGTAGAATAATTGTTTGATAAAAAATATCAGTTATATATATATTATTTTTTCTGATTTTAGGATACTTGTTTAAAGATAGCTTCAGTTAAAACTTGAAGTTCTTTTACTGTGATGTGATAAAAGAGTGACGAATATATTTTCTGATTTTTGTATAAAAAAGATTAGATTTTGCTTAATTTTTTGATGTGTAATTAAAATTTCAACATACAGTTAACACTAGTACATTTCGATACGGTTGTGGAAGGTGATTATTTACCTCGTGAAACGTTTTTCGCCCGAGCGAAGCGATGTATATATATAATAAATCTAAAAGTCTGCTGTAAAAAATTTTTTTTCATGAATTATTGACTATTTAATAATGCACAATTATGTATTATTATAATTATACCCTTAATAATGCATCTATGACATTTATAAGTATTTTTTTCTGAAAATATATATTGAAGCTAATAAAAATCCAAAACAATGAAAAGTGGTTTTTTTGTCTAATTTGGTGTATGCCTCCTTTTAAGTTAATTTATTTACGTTTAAAGAGAATAGTTTTTCAAATATTTTTAACACCTGAATCTGAAATATAATATAAATTGTGCAAAATAAAGTATTGTTGCCCTTTGTAATGGTAGACTCTATTTCTCTGCAAAATTTTAGGTTAATATTTCAAAGCTTATAAAAATAATGTTTGATCGAAATTTTTTAAATATCAACCCTTTTTGATTTCCGAATTAATTTTAATATATTTTTATTATTACTTTTTGCTTTAAATTGAAAAAATAATTTTTTAAAGTATGTTATGTGATTATATTTTGTATGCATTTTTGTAGTGAATTTTAAAATTTTTTTCAATAAGTACAAGATAATAAAATTGTTGTAACACTCATATCCGGTATTTTCACATGTTACCCATATGTCACAGTGAGAATTAAAGGGTGAAAAAACTTTCAGAATAGTACATACAATGTAAAAACACGTGCAGCACGTTACACAGTGAAAACCTTTTTCTGTATATATAGGCCTCTGTTGCGCTATTTTATTTGAA
>JAPYZA010004627.1:0-15950 GCA_030522685.1 Eupelmus azureus | reverse complement strand
TTACAATTAATATTATTTTTAGTACTGTAATCTTAAGTGTTCAAAATATTAATAATATACTTATTTCGGTATTAAACATTATATTGGTCATTTTATATTTATAGTCATTTTATACAAGTCTATATTCGTTGATTATACTTCGCGGAATGAAAATAATTGAGTACTAGCCGTATGGGGGCATTGCTGGTCTTTTAAACAAGTATAGTTGCGTCCGATTTGAACGTATAATTCCGTAAATCGTCTATACGGTCTAGAATCTGCATTATAGTATCTCGTAGAGTACCTATATATATGTTCCAGCCAGCATCAGTTTGATATTAACGGAATATTCCGAAGTTTACCGGTCGACTGTTCCGAAATATGAAATGTTCTTTTTTTCTGTTTCTTTTCTCTTTAAAACGCCTGTGGATTCCCTATACTGACAACTTAATATTAAAAACAAACGTTTGAATTTATCTTTGTAGTCTATATATCTAACTACTATCACTTTTAGCGGATCGCTCGTATGGTAAGCCCACATGAGTTTCGGAACGTTCCGAAATAAATCGAAAATTCGGGAGTTTCGGAACGGCATTCGCCTGTGATAGCTGTGATCCCGGCGTTTATTTTCGAACGTGCTAGAATCTTCGTCGAATATGCAAGGAGCGCATAACAAAAGTTCTGCTTAGTAAAGATCATATAATTGAGAAAAAGTGTTAAATTACGTTTTTGCAATGTCTGACGACAAAGATCTATTATTTTGTTACAATCTAACTTGTAACCAAAAATTTAATCCTGATGATAACAAAGAAGGTACTTCAAAATAAATTATTTTTTAGTTTATTTATTTTACCAATACGTTCTAACAGTATTTATGCTGTTTTTTTAAAGAAAATATTCAGGAATGCACCCACTTATAAAAATTGTTAAGATTATCATCTTATTTAGTATATAAAATTTTTATTTTTTTAGATGCCTGCCAACATCACCCTGGCTTACCAGTTTTTCACGATACGTATAAAATATGGCCCTGTTGTAATAAGAAGTGTATAGACTTTACGGAATTTCTAAATATTAAGGGATGCACGAGATCGAAACACTCTAATGTTAAGCCACCAGAACCAGTAGTCGAAAAGTCAAACGTAGACGAGGTTATAGAAGTTACCTCTAAACCTTTAAATAGTGTTTCTTCAATCGAACGACCTCCATTTAATTCTCCACAAGTCACATTAACACCAACCATTGCTCCAGCACTTTTAGAACAAATAAAAGGACTGACTGCTTTAGATAATACAGAGAAAGACCAAACTACAGTGGCAATAGGTCAAAGTTGTAAAAATAATAGCTGTAAAGGTACTTACAATGGTCCTGAATCTAACAGCGAAGTATGCACATATCACCCAGGTGTTCCAATTTTTCACGAAGGTATGAAGTATTGGTCCTGCTGCCAGAAAAAGACAACAGAGTTCAATGTTTTTATGGAACAACCTGGATGTACACAAGGAAATCATATGTGGATCCAAAAGGTAAAAATTTATAATTAATTGTATAATTTAAATCCAATGAAAATTTTATTACATAATTTAAATTTATATAATTTAGGATTCAAATAAGAAGAAAAAATGTAAATTGGATTGGTATCAAACAGGAACTCATGTGTTTGTATCAGTTTATGCTAAAAAATATAGCCCAGATTCATCTTTTGTAAAATTGAATCCAATTCATTTGACTGCAGATTTATATTTTTTGGAAGAAAATTGTAGATATAAGCTAGACATTGAATTAAGAGGGGTATGTATTTTAAAAAAGAAAATATATTTTTCAAATTTTTATTCTAAGTTTTAAATAAATTATTTTTTAGATTGTGGATGTAGAGAACAGTTCTGTGAGTATGTTAGCCTCAAAAGTAGAAATCAAATTGAGGAAAAAAGAACCTGGTTCTTGGACTACATTAGATATTCCCCGACAAATAGAGACTGAAGAATCGGAAGAAACTTGCGTTGAAGACAAAATATCAGAACAAGTTGATGCAGTTGATCTTAGTGATCTTTGAATTTTTTGTAATAAAATAGATTAATTAGATCAATAATTAAGTTTAGAAGACAAAATGTATTCTTTTATGAATGATTTATATTTTGTCTATAAAAAATAATTAATATTTCTATATTCTTAACTTTTATTGTATAAAATTTTAAGTTTTCTATTTTTTTTTTTTTTCAAAAGTTAATATGAAATGCAAACGATGCACAAAATATTTAATTGTTCCTGCCTACTTTTTTCTTTTATCAAATGTAAATTATTGTTTTTATGAAAAAATAAAATATATATTTTATTTATCTCTGAAATGAGTGAACTTATTATGAAAAAATGCAAGATAAACTTATAACATTTTTAAAAATATAAAATATTCTTAATTTTATTATTAATGATTTCTTTTCATTTTTTAAAGTTAGGATAGCATTTTAAACAATTTAAAATGATTTGACAATAAGCCAATATTTTTAACATAAGTTTATAAATTTAATATTTATTACTGCATATAGTAATTACAATAATATAGTAAAAATATTAACCTTAGGTGATCACTTAGAAATTTTTTTAAATTATAATTATTATTATATCTAATGATTATAAAAAGAAATTGTTAACAACCGGTTACAATAATTCAATTTATCCTAATCTAGTTAGCGCATATTCATATTTACATGATCTTTTATCGTTTCAGTTTTCTATTATACATCTCCAGCTGACTATATATAAGTTATAAGTTTACTTATTCTGTAAGGTTAGATTCCAAACTTTAGTAAGTAACCTCTTTAGACTAATGTGACTAGTGGATAATAAACAGTATTGAATGATTTAAAAAATCAATAGTTGTAATTGAATAATTTATTTAGAAAATGACTGCTAATAGTACAAAATTAAAGGTAGAAAATAATAAAAAAATTAATTCATATAAATACTTTTATATTATTAACTGTCAAGTACTTTGAATTTTAGATATTAGCCATACATGGATACAGACAGTCAGATAAAGTATTTAGTGCTAAACTAGGGTCATTAAGAAAAAGTTTTAAGCGAGAAATAGATTTTAAGTTTTTAAAGGCACCACATAAGGTTCCACCAATTGAAGAATTTAATTCTGATAAAGAAGAAGAAAAGATAGATGAAACAGATCGTAATATAACTTTGTATTAACTTGAATTTATAATTACAGCTATGATACTTTACATAATTATGTATAATTTTATAGAATATGGATGGTGGTTTAATACGGAAGACAAAGTATTTAAGGCAATAGAACCAAGTAATTTATCAGTTGGTTTTGAAGAAAGTGTACAAATGGTTGAAAAAACATTCAAAGAGGAAGGACCTTTTGATGGATTATTAGGATTTTCACAAGGAGGCTCATTTGTATCCATACTTTGTGCTATGCAACAAAGAAAACGTAAATCTATTATAAGTTTCATCTAAATTAGTCTATTGGGATCATCAGGAACATGTGCGATAGAATACTAAAGAAATTATATTTTCTTTGTACAAAAGTTTTGATCTAGAGGATATGATTTCTTTAGTAAAATTTATGACAGTCTGATGTGGCTGTGGAGAAAAATTCTTCAAATTTTTTTACAACATTATTTACAATAATTTTTCAGTTCTCTCAATTGAATTTAATTTTGCGATCATCATTTCTGGTTTCAAGTCACTTTGTAAACCACACGAAGTATTTTACAATGAGCAAATACTTTTACCAACACTGCATGTTTTTGGAGATGGTGATAAAGTCATTCCAACAAGTTAGTCATTTATATATATTTGCAAAACCTCATTTCTTAAATTAATAGTTTTATTTTACACCCATATTTATTTATTTTGCAGAAATGGCTATGGAATTAAGTGATATATTTATTGATAAGAAAATTCATGTACATGAAGGAGGACATTATGTACCAGGAAAAAAGCATATTTATACTGATTTTGTAAAAGAAATGATTGAAAAAAAGACAAATGTAAATAAAATTAGTTGAATAAGTACAAATACTATGTTAATAATTTTTAGCAAATTTATTTAGTTTTACAATCATGGCGTAAACTATTAATGGTAATTTATAAATAAATATTATTTGGTAAAAATCTCTTACTGCATTTTTTACGATTGTACAGTTTAAAAAAAAGGAAAAGGAAAATAAAAATTAATATACAACTTATGCATTTATAATAAATTTTTCGAATGCTGCACCATAAGACAGAATAATTGTAATTTACATAGTTATGTAAAGTGTCAAAGGCACCATCAACTTATTGAATCATGAGGCCCTAATTTATTAATTGCTTACATATTATAAGATTCATTTGACAATGCATAATACAGAGTTTTAAAGAAAATTTGATTTTATTTGGTGCTCGACATATATTCTAGAAAACATATTTTCCATGAAAATCTAGTTCATAAAATTCCTTGTATTATTTTTACAATTTTTAATTATTAATTATCATGATTAGGCATGAAACAACAACGAAAAATGTTCATGCTATGAAATCCAATAATTGAATATATTTGAGAAAGATTTAATACGCAAAACGCATTATTTATTTCTTTGTGTATAGTTTACAAAAGTGTAAAATTTTATATATGCTCAAGCCCTGAAGCAATGCATTTTAATTAGGTAAGGTAAAATTAATTATGTTAATTGCTCACCCAATTTTGCAATATCACAAGAACATCAAGCTGACTGATGTGTTTAAATCTCAAATAAAACTGAATTAAAAGTAAATATTGCCAAAATGAGCTCAAAGCTTACATTAGACAGTTAAAGAGAAAAAATATCAGTTTTTCTCCAACTTGATAAATGTAAAACCCATTAGTTATAGAAAATAGATACGATTTTCATTGTAAATTTCAAATCATGAAATCCATCATTGATTTAGATAGACACTTTCTTCAACAAGTCTGATGTACATCAGAACGTCTGTTTATAAGTTATTGTACGTATTCATGCACTTCTAAACAAAATCCATGTAAAATGTCTATTTTCAGACTCTTGTATTTTTAGAGTCAATAGGGTTATTTGTAAACCAAATTGGATGTTTTCTCAGTTAGCTTTACTTCTATTAGCACAAACTCATGGTGATTGCTCTTGCCCATTGGTTTCTTGTGTTTTCATAACTTCAGGAAGATCAGGTGGTAAAGAAAATGGTGTCATTTCTAATTGTTCAAATTGACCATTTTCTTGACGCACAGCTAAACCAATTAGTGCTGGACACTGAGCTTTAGCAGTTGCTGATGATAATCCATAATCTGATAGAAATTTGCTATCTGTCATTGGGATATTATCTTTATTAAATAACTGCTGATTTAATGGTGGTATCTTTAAAATTCCTGAAAATAAAAACGAAAAATTGTATAAATAACCATTTTTCAATAAACAAATTGCAAGAATGATTATGAAATGGCCCTTAGCTTGAAGTTTAATATGACTTATATTAATGAATTTTTGAAAGGAAAACGTCTTATTCTTACCTTCTATAATTTTCTTTAATTCTAAAACTGTTGTGTTCTCCTTGGCGTCGGTAAAAATAGTCATTTTCTTCCGCCGAATCATTAAAAAGACATCCTGAAAGGACTTAGAAAGTAAAGGTTAGGTTCTCATTAGGTTTCCCTCAATAATGAGGAATTTTTCGCAAAAGCAAAGTAGATATTTACAAAAAACTCACCATGATTCTTAAATAAAAGTAATCCTAAATTCGCCAGCGAATTAAAATTCTAATCTTCTATTTTGAATATTACTGTAAATTCAGGTTATGAATGGACACCCGAAGGCATAAATTTTGTGGATCACGCTCACAGAATATAAAAAGAATGTAGGTGTCAGAACGAATGTCAAATGCTTGTTTACGCAATACCTGGGAATGAAATATAACCTAGATTGAACACAAGCTTTATTATTTTTCACACTATTGCTATATACTTAATATATAGAGTAGCCTCACAGTTACTTTTTATAAAACTTGAATAAATTAATAAAAAAGTATTTTCCTTTCTTCACTCCTTTTTTTTCAAATAAAATAAGTTCACTTAAGTACAAGTACCTATAAAAAGTTAAATCTTTTGTTTTTCTGAATTGAAAAAGTCAAATTTTACAACACTCAGTAGCGCAAATATAAATGTGATATTTATGTATGTACAAAGAAATAGAAAATAAAATTTTTATACAATATTATAATATTTAATGCAAATATAATATTATTCAAACTTAATTTATATTTTTATTTCTAAAAAATTTTTGAAAAAATGAAAAACTATGTTTACAGTTAGCGACAAAACGAGTATTTTTCGGAATCACTTATTAATCTATTTTAGCGTTTCGTCCTGGATCCGTCTGCTTAGACGCCAGAAAAAATATACAGAAGTCTTTCATTACTTACGAAAAGTTCAGTTGCACCGTTTGCTTGAACAAAACTCTACACACGTCCTTACACCTTCGATGTAGCTTTTGAACTGCCAAAGAAATTGTCATTTGCACAACGCATTACCGACGATTTTCCCTACTCTGAGATGGCCAATTGTTACCCCCACCTAGCAATATGTGCTAATACTCTTTGCTCAGGTAACAAGCAATCCTAATCCGCTCTTGGGTCATTAGAGGGTACATTAGCATTATTTTTAGTATAATAAAAATAAAGAATTTCCCCAATTTTAAGCTTCATTTGACGCGCTGTGTTTTCCCAATAATATTACGTCTATTTATCAATAGATTCCGAGCTAACAAACATAATGCTAGATATTATATTAACATTTACTAGATATTTGAACTAATAATTTAAATTATTTTATTCACATCAGTTCTGTCCGTAATATTTACATTTATTCAAATTACGCGGCATTTATTTTCAGTTAGATTAGTTTTCTGTATTACCAACCGATGAACCTTTACACCATAATATATAGGCATACACGATAGATTGCAAATAGTAATCAAACGTATATATAACTATATATAAACTGTTTTTGTCACTCTGTACACAACAGCTGTTTGATGTCTTCTGCTCAGTGCTCACTTAATATTCATAAGATACTAGTCGTTTTTTTACGACGAAATACTAAAATCTTGAAATTAAAAAGTTTGACTACTATATAGCATAAATTATATCCTATATAAAGAGTAATAGTTTTAAGAAAAGGTAATGATCACATCATGGACCACGAAGATGAATTTTTAAATACTTTTTTTACCCAAGTTACTCAACTGTGTTTTGATAAGGCTAAGGAATCTGTAGTAAGTATTATTTCAGTACATAGGTACTGTTTTTATTAATATTGCTTCAATTTAAGTAATTTATACTCAGGAAAAGGAAAGAGAAGCATGCAGATCAACGCAAATGGGTCCATGGGGAATGTTACTTATGCATCTTCCTCAAATAGCAGTAGCAGAACGTTCTTACGCTGATTTGGGTTTTCTTCACACTAAAAATAAAGGCTTTCTCAGAAAAGATGTATAAATTTATTGTGTATGATGCATTAAATTTATTTTAAAATTTGTATTATAAAATTTATATTTTTTTTACAGAATTCCTTAAAGACAATGTATGAATCTTTAAAAGGTGATTTGAAAAGAGTTGAAGAAATGACTAGAGGAACAAATTCTGTTGGAGCCACGGTTGCTGAAATTTCAAGTCAATTGTGTCAATTTATTACAGCAAGGATTCAATTAATTGAGTTGTAAGTCTTTAAGACGATATAGAAAATAATTTTATATTTAATAAAAAAAGTTTTGATTTCAATTATTATTTTTTTTTATTTTAGTTATGAGAAAATGTACAATATGAGTATTAGCAGTAAAGTAATGCGTCACCAAGAATTGCTATTATCTATAGAAGGTATTATAGAGTGTCACTTACTTTCTTGTTCACATTTGGCTTTGAACACTATCAAAGCAGCATTAACGTAAGAATTTTATATCCTTTATTCGACATAACTTATAATGTTATATTTATTAAAATTTAAAGTATTTAAAATAATATTTATGTAGATTAGAATGTGAGATATTGATGCAGTTGATAAAAGCTTACATTGAACTGCAAAATTGGAGATTCTTACCATCTCTTATGGCTTTATATGGAGCACAAGCTCGAATGTCAGCCTGGGACAAAACATTACAAAATAGAGAGGCAAGTATAATAAGTTTAATAACATTATTATAATTTTTGTTTAATATATATTTTTATATGTAATAAATACAATTTACAGACTTGGAAATTGGGTTTTGGAGCAACATTTTTGAAAGCAAATCAACAACCTGCACTCTATCAATGGCTAGTAAAATTGAGAGGTGCTGTATTGGCTAAATTTTCTTTGTATTTTCATACAACATTAAGTCAACAAGCAAGTTCTGGTGAAATGAGGAGTATTATGAGCAAGCAAGCTATAGACTATTATCATAAGTAAATTCCATACAACTCTAAAATTATTATATTAACTCCTAATTTTATTTAAAAATTTATAACCTTTAGATTACAGAGTTTTCAAAAGAAGCATGATGTTCTGGCAGTCATACTTGTCTTTGATTCAAGAGGGATGCAGGATTCTGGACCAGGATATTGTCATCCAAAACGAGAGATTGATAATACAGAAGATTTTTCAATAGCTGTTAGTGTTCCACACGTAAGTAATAAATTTTAATAGCAATAAGCTAAATGAATATAACGATTGATTATTTACAATCTACTCTATTTATGTAGACGTTTAGTCAGAAACCATCTATTCATTGGGAGAATATTAAAAGAAGTATAAAGGAGCGTTATGCAGATCTCATAGCAATGGACAAAGTAATATTTAACAGAGAGCAAAATGTAAGAAAAGTACTTATTTATTGAAAAGTAAAAGAAATGTTTTTACATGTTTAATTAATAATAATTATTTATTTTTCAGGGAACGTGGATTTACGCTATGTTTAATGTCGATCCTCGAATGACTTTTATTGTAGTCTATGAAATCTGTAGTAAACAAAAAGATAAAGATGCACACATACTAACATTTGTAACAGATATATGTATGCAAATGAGATGTAACAAAGTCTTTGAAAATCTAAAATTAGCTAAATAGGATTTAAAAATATGAATGTTTAAATCAAACGAGAATACCATATATAAATAAGGTATGTTTGATTTTAAGTTCAAAAAAGACTGAAAATTAATGTTTTTTATACCATATATATTGTTAAAACAAGATTTATTTATATAAAAATATTTTTATTTGATAAAAGTAATTATGTAAAGTATAAAAAAATTTTAAATTTTGTAAAAATAAATATATAATTTTATTAAACTTAATAATTATTATTTATAATTATTAATTAATAAAGATAAAATATTTTATAGCACTGTCTGCCATAGATCCAATGTCATATCTGTCCACGCTATAATAAGTGTGGATTTAAATCTAATATATTATTTCATAGTTCAGAAATATAGAATGTTTACTATTTTAAAAATAATTTATGTGAGCGTCTAATAGTTCGAAATAATACATTTAGAACTCCAAAAATATTTTATCATATTATTTCATGAATTTATATTTCTTATTTAAGTTTCTTAAATCTCTAAATATCTTTTTCAAATAAATAATGAAATGATTATTTTATTGCTATTTTATTATTTTCACTATATATGATTCACTATATTCTTTATATAAGACCCTTTTCTTGAATTTTCTGAGGGAAATCATACATTCCAAAATGTCAATACTTTAGAAGTAAAAATCTAAAAAATTTTTTTAAAACTGTAATAAGTTTTATCACGGGAAATACGTATCGTAAAATATATATGTATATGAGAATAATTTAATTTTTACATTATTCTGAAAAACATGAAAAAAGTTTTTAAATGTTAATAAAAATTGTTAATAACAATAAAGTCTACCATTTTTTGACTGTCAATCTAAAAACTTAGATTTAGCAGGCCAAAATACATTAAAAAGATCTTAATATATATAGCAAAGGATCTTAAAATCAGTGAAACCTTACTAGCCTTTAATGACCGTAATTACTATATTTACCTATACTCATTATAATAATGTGAACTTTTAGACGTATAGGTACATGACATTTTTTATAAAAATATATATAATACCATCTTTAGGCCATTGCAAGACGCTGCACATGCAGTAATGTCAACTATAACTGGCAGCATTGTAATACATTTGAAATTTATTACTTTAACTATTTAAATATTACTTTCATTCGTCCGCGTAAGTATAACTTACGAAAAAATTCATGGATTCCTAGACTTTTGTGAGGTTGCAAACCCTATAAGTGAGAGAAAAAAGAAAGTTTATGACCTTGATAAACAAAAATCTTCTGAATTTTTTTTATATTTTGATTCTCAGGATTTTTTTTTTCAAATTTTTTATTATAAGTATAAAATAATTAAATATATCCCTAGCGAGAAAAGAAAATGTAAATAACTGGAATAAAACGTTTGATTTAAGACATGAATAACAGTTTTTAAGTAAGTTAATCTTTAAATTGAACAGCAATTTTTGAAATATTTACCATAAATTTTTCGTGAAATAAACTTATTAATAATCAATTATAAGGAACAATATAAAATTTGCGTAACTATACTAATAACTTTGAATAAATACTTACAACTGTAAATAATTGTAAGTTTCGATAAATTTTCGTATCAATAATTTTTGTATTTAAGTCAACGATTTATACAGAACCGAAAAATAAAAAATTTTGTTAAACAACGAAGACTCTTGAATTTTATTTAAATTCAAGATATTTAATTTCTGGTTTTTACATCAATGATAATTATATTGAATGTATATTTGCAAATAGTATAGCTTAAAAGTACTACTTATATATTCAACTTGTCTGACTTACTTATAGTAGAGACGCCAGTTAATTTGTAGAATTTTATCATTCGCTGTTCAGTGAAACTTATTTAAAAAATGGATCCAGTTTTAATATAGCCAAATACGTAAACAACATGTAGTAGATAATAATATTGTATTTTTCTCAAATCTCCAAGCAATTACAAGTGAATAGCGAGAATTCGTGTTCTAAAGAAAATTCAGAACAAACATTTTGTAAGTTTTCTCTTTAACTTTTATTTGCTTTTATGAGATTTGCAAATGTTTTTAATAAGTTGTATAAGAGAGCATTTAGAGTGGGTTGGAAACTAATACTAAAAATTATTTTTTATATAGCATGAATCGTATTTAATGATTCGGAAATCTAGGTAATGATAGTTAATAATCATTACCTAGATTTCCGAATAATAATTAGTTAATAATAGATACTTAGGTAAATATTATGAAAAGGAAGTTAAGAAAAACATATTTTTAAATCTAAATGAAAACAGCGGATTGTGTGATAGGTCTTAGCTTTTTTCAATCCACCAACCGTTTATATATTCCCGCTTGTTGGGGAAAACTTTACCATATGCTTTTATCATATGGAGTTTTTATTTAATTGCACTGAAAAAAATACTTTGAAAATATAACATATTAAATTGTTATATTTATCAATTACCTTGGTTATCCAGGACCTAACGAATTAATTGGTAATGATTAACACTATCCTTGTAAGTATATACCAAGTGCTATTTGGTTAGATTTACCAAGCATTTATTTCAGTGTGTAATTTGTTTTTTTTTAATCTAAATTGAAAAAGTTCTTCCGCAAATCAAAAGCTAATATTTTGGAAAGAGCGAAATATTTGGTTTGAAGTATATCGAAAATTTCTGCAAAATATTGGGGTAAACCGAGAAAAGAAGCTAAACAATATTAAACATTGACTTGTGCGAATATATATTAGTACAGAGTTTTATGGTATCATGTGTTTTTATTTAATTGCATACTATGCGGAAAAACTAATTCTGTTAAGAAATACTAAATAACGACGTTACGTTGTTAAACGTAACTTATTTAACATGTTAAGATATTTAGTATTAGTTCAAATACATTTCAAGTAACAATTTAGAAGTTTTACTTATACGTTTCAATCTAATTTAATTACTTTTTAAAATATAGTCTACAAAAAAATGTCTGAAAGTATGTACATACATACATACGATTTTTCGATGCGGCTTTTAAGTGAAAAATACTAAGTGGTTAAAATATTGTAATATTGAACATAAAAATTGAGAGTAAATGGTGCGGTCATATTTGAAAATAAATAAAAACAATCAAATTTTTAAATATTTTAAAGGTAAAGATAAACCTTGCTATAAAAGTTCTTGATGAAAAATTAAAATACTTAAATTTTTAATAATTATTATATTGTGAGTATAAAAAAATAATTACGAATGATTAGTAAATAATAAAATAAAATTGTCTTTTTTTTTAATTAAATGTATTTCTTACCTAAATTCATCAAAAAATCTAATAATATTTCTAATAATAATCTAAAAATCTAATAATTCTATAATTTAAAACAATGTCTCGTAAATATTTTAATTCAAACAATTAAAATTGAATTATTATATATTTGGCTTATAAATTAAAAGTTTTTATAGAAATAAAATTATGAGTTTATATTACATTAAAATTAGGTAAAATGATTAAATAAAATATACGTTGAACCGCATAATAATATTTCAAAAACTCTAAAAATATAACATGATAGATTGTGCTTCAAAAATATCAAAGACTTTCTTTCTTTTCGTTTTTTCAATTAATATTAAAATATTCACTTAATAATAAAATATTACATGTGTTTTTTTATTTTTTATTTTTTATGAATAACTTAATTTTATGAATAAAAGAATATTGATAAATATTCTTTATTTTGAGAGAATAACGAACGACGGATTAATATTTGTTTGAAAACGTAATTTGAACAAGTTCTTAGATACTTACTTTATTAAAATTCTTAAAATTCTTAAATGAAAAATAAATAAAAAGATCATTTATTGTTGAAATTAATTAAGCCGGCATTTTTAGAGTTTCATTAAATCGAATTGTAATTACAAATAACGATTATATTTACGAACGGATATGTGCAAACGAAATCGTAAAATATAACGATTTAAAGGAAGTATATACGTTACTTTTCAAAAATTTCTAATAAAAAATGTTGATTGATGGTATTAATTAAGTTGTTATCAATCCTCTAAATTTTTACATCATTATTTATAAAATGATATTTAGAACTAAGCAAGTTTATAATAAATTTTGATATATAAAATTTGATAATTGACAAATTCCTTAAAAAAATTAACACTCATAACATATATTGTGTTAGCACAGCGAGCTATGTATAAAATGCTTAATAAAACCTGATCATCCTGTATTCTTGGGCTAATAGAAAGTTCTGGAGACAGCGAATTACAGTTAATTGAAACAATCTGTGCACCCACCATTGACAATTGTATAGTGTAATAGCTTATAACTCAATAATCGATGGAAAGCTTTCTGATACGTAATATGTTTTTCAAAATTTTTATGCACGACCATTCTCGCACTTTATAAGCGAGCGATTCTTTAGATCGACTTTTGACGGATTAAATGTTGCATGTAAATTTACAAAGGATTAGAAAATAATTAACAAACGTAAATACGACGTAAATTTACCTAAAATAAAAATGTTATAGGTAAGCGTTTAAATTTAACCCGTTACCTTTACATATGGGAATAACAATTAAAAAACTCATTTTTTTTATTTATCTCTGGAGAAACATTGATTCTAGTTTATTCGCAACTATATAAAAAGTTATATATTAATGAAAAATCTTTCTTATTAACTGTTACTTACACCTAAATATAATTTTCAAAACAAAATAAAATAGTTGTTTACAAAAAGACCCTAATTAAATCCCTAGTTAAACGTCAAAAATTTAATAACAGTTAAACTTTGATTGTCCAAAACGTAATATAGATTAGATAAGAATTCGATCGCCGTGACATAAACACCGTGAAAAAAAAACGTCGGCGAACATTAAGCCTAATCGCAATGGATTATAAAACGAAACGAGCCAAGTTAATGAAGAGCCTCTTTCAACGGCGCTCCAGCAAAAAAGCAAAGCTTTGATACACCAAACTCGGCGCGCTTCCGCGTCGAAAGCTTCCTTCGCTAGAAACATAAGAAAGAATCACTCCGAGGAAGCTATACCCTCGCTCTCTAAAACAGTGCATCCCCCTGTGCTCGCGTGTGTTCTCGAACCTCTCGACTTCTTTTTCGCCGCACAAACGAGAGAGCGGAGAAAATTGGCGCGAATTGCTCGTATAGGCACAGTGCGCGCACACACGCGCCGAGAATGGGATCACGTGGCTGCGCACCTCGACGCGCATGCCGCGACCGCCCGGCCACGGGGAGGGGGCTGCCAATTTTCTCTCCCAACTGCCTTTAAAGCCCACGTGCTTCCCTGCCCGCGACATCATTCGCAGTCCAGCAGTCCGCGGAGACGCGCTTGCGCCGGATAATACACTACCCTCCTGCTCCGATACCTAGCTTCTCCAGCTCGTTCTCAAGCAGACTGATAATACACCCTTGTGTTTGGATTTTCAGTGAGAGGAGCTTTCGGCCAGTTGTAAACAATGTCGTCGCCGCTCAAGGTACGCGTCGAGTCGCCGAAGGTGAAGTACACGCCGGAGTACATAATTTCGGAGTACGATTACGAGACGAGCAGGGTGAGCAGCACAGGTGAAAAGTCAACAGGTCCCAAGTACAGCGTAAGTCATGCGCATGAGGACGGATTCGGCGATTATTTAAATGATTTTCTTCTCCAAAGGCATTTTCACCGCTGCCTTCGGTGTTTCAGGTCGTCCCGGAGACGACCAAGCTCCACATCAGGACGGACGTCAGGGTGCCCAGGTTAGGGGTGATGCTGGTGGGATGGGGCGGCAATAACGGCACGACCATCACAGCTGCTCTGCTGGCGAACAAGCTTAAGCTCTCGTGGGAGACCAAAGACGGAGTCAAACATGCCAACTGGTACTTTTCTTTATTTTCCTCTTTTATTGTCACTTTTTCGATATTGATGTTATCTCGGATGCATTTTCTTGCGGATTTCTTTTTGTTGGTGTTGTTCTCTGGTTTGACAGTTATGAGAGTTTTTTACTTTTCCACGCGGCAAAATGAAAATCGATCAATACATTTCCAGCCATTTTGAATTTTCCAAACTCGTAATGCATGCCACCGTATATACATATAGAGTTTTCACTAAAAAATATTTTTATAAATTATAAAAATTAGCAAACATTTTTTTCTATCATTTTGCCACGTCATTTCCACTTACTTTTTAAATTTCAACAATCTTTTTAACAAGTAAATCCTTTTCTAATGATAAAAACTGAGTCATTTATAATCTTTCAAGTCGGGAAAAATTAATCGATATTCGCGATAAATAATTATTGCACTCTAAATTTATCAAACTCCCGACAATAAACGTTTAATAAAATAATAATTTTAAATGCCAAAAATACTACTTTCATTATTTTAATATATTTTTTAACAATGCCACCTAAAAATACAGTAAATTCTGAACAAAAAAGCGGGAAAGTACATAAAGTTTTGGCACACTCATCAGCTGAAAATAAGTAAAAAAAATAAATTTTAAAATCAAGGTACGGCTCGCTCGTCGAAGCGTCAACGGTCCGGCTGGGTCGCCGGGCCGGCGGCACCGACGACGTTTACGTGCCCATATCCTGGATGCTGCCGATGGTCAAGCCGGACGACATTGAGATCGACGGCTGGGACATATCAGACATGAATCTCGCGGACGCGATGGAGCGCGCCAAGGTCTTGGACATCAATCTGCAGAAGCAGTTGAAGCCCTACATGAAGGAACTGAAACCAAGGAAAAGCGTCTATTTTCCGGATTTCATAGCGGCTAATCAAGTAATCAATCGTACAACTGATTTATGCTTTATCGTCGGATCGATTATAATTCGCTTATTGATTGATTTCTGATTTATTTTCGTTCATTTAGTCGGACCGAGCTAATAATACGATCGCAGGATCGAA
>JAPYZA010004626.1:13590-31974 GCA_030522685.1 Eupelmus azureus | reverse complement strand
TTTCAATTAATTTTTTTCAGTATAAAAAAATAAAGAAACTTTGATCGAAAAGCGTTATGTAGTTTTTCATTTTATGCCTCTAAATTGAACAAAAATTTACTTGGCAAATGAAAATGAAAAATCGATCATACAGTTTGCATTCTTTTTGCACGCAAAAGATATTCAATTGCGTAGATGGATGGATACTTCGTTTGCATCAAAAGCGCGCTTTCGGTCGCTTTTAATAAAAAAAAACTTCACGCTAAAAAAAAAGCGAACCCAAGCGCGCTAACAACAATTTTCCACAAAGTAGCGATGCACTTTCTAATTTTTTCGTTATAACCCCTCTGAAATGTCGACCAGCTTTGCGCGCAGCTATATACGTGCGCTTTAGCTCCAACAGCTCCGCTATAATCGAATTATATTTCTCATATCGTTTAGCTCCGAACTGTCATGTCAATATTTTCCTCCGTTATTTCCAATTGACGTTCGATCAATGCGTGCAACCTACGTTTCTAGTTTGTATTTTTTTATTTTTAAAACATAAAACCTATTATGACTCTCGACAGAGAATAAATAACCTTCACTCAACTCCCATTTTTTTGCGTCGCTCAAAACTTTAATTGTCTCCAACCTTCATTACCGTATTTGATTACCCCTCGCTCGTCCGCTCTCGAATAATGCACGGTTCGGGCGATTTTCGCGAAAAAATATTTGCCGAGCCGGCGCGCATTTTTTCAATGAATAATGAAAAATGAATTCGCATGCGCGCATCGGAAATCGCGTGCGCCGCTCGGCGAGAATACATTATCGAAAGTTTCGCATCACTGCGGTCGTACATAAGTAACGATATCGCGAATCCACGCGGAATGTACCGGGCGCGCATAATTTTGCATCAATGAGGCCAGTCGGAGCATGAGTCGCGGACTTTGCAGTCCGTCGAAATAAGCTCGGCTGCGTTACCAAATGGGTGTGTATACCAGTGAGCGACATGAACCTATTATCCTGGATTTTTGATTATTTTATTTGCAAAAAAATAAGTTTTTTTATTCCCGGATCAACTTAATTAATTCATTACCCCAAAACTAAAGAATCTCAAAATCTAACTAGCGCGCACTCCACTACTTCATCAACTTCAGCAAATAAGCATCACCAGGCTCGGTAATAAAAGCTCCTCCAGCTCGAGCTGATCGCTTTGACAGCGAGTATAGTCGCATCCGAACGGTTGTTCCAGCGACTCTCTGTAACGCGTAACTCTAGGGCTCTATTATCGCTCGGGCAAGAGAGAGAGAGTCGAGCGACTGGCCACACGCGCGCATTACTACTGTGAGGCGAGCTCCCGCCGAGCCGGCCCAGCAGCGACACGCTGAATTTCTCGTCAATCGGAAATTACGGTGATTTCCCTAATTTTCCGTAAATCGCCGGATCCTGGGCTTCGCCGAGAGTTACCCTGTACGCTTTCCGCGCGATTACCGTCGCCCTTTGGTCCGCGGCGTTACGATGATGGGCCTTATTTGCGGTTACCTATTCGAGCTTTCGTGATTTCGGTGCGGTTCGCTTTTTCATTTTTGTCGTTTGTTTATTTTTATATTCAAGTTTTAAGTTACTTGACAGTATGTTTACATAATATTAACATTAGGTATAAAAACCTAATAAATATGTGCGACTTTCTAAAATAATCAATATTGTATCGAACAATTTATTTTTTTCATCAAAACATCTCCGAAATAAGCGTGCGTCAAAGCTTTACCCGAATCCAGGTTACCACGCACGAAAAATCATCAAGCATCGCAAAACATTTCGCGCCCAGAACATCGCAACGCAAAACAAAAAAAAATTGAAAAAACTTGTCAACACAAACATTTAATATAACCCAAGAGCCCGCGGCAAGAAACAACGAATCGCGCCTTCAAAAAGCTCTCTCTCTCCTCTGTCCGTCGCTCGCTCCGATGATTAATTTCCCGGTGACGTATGAGCGTATGATTAAACGCACATGCGAGGGCAGGTCGGGGGGGGGGGGCGCCAGCTGGCCAGCGGATATTGCAAAGTGGGAGCATCGCGGCCACCGCGGGAAGCGATTGCAAACGCAGATTACACACGCGGTCGTTGGGTAATTGGCCGCGCAAAGCAACCGCGCCGGCTTAAAGCGAGTAAAAAAGAGAAGACGAGCAGCCCACTGGCTGACCGGAGCCTGCCTGTTTCTACTTAACGCAGGCGGGGTTATCGAGAACGGATAAACAACGCGTTTCGCTGTTTGCATAATCCGCGTCGATCCGATTGCCGCGCGCTGAGTTTGTGCGGTTGCGCGCAAAATAATTACTTCGCTGATGAATAATGAATGAGCGGGCCGAGCGCTCGGGTCTTGCAGACGCGCAAATGGGTTATGAAATTAAAATGCATGGTGGTCTTTGAATATAACGTTAATAAACGCGATACACTCCCGCGAGTGATTATTTAAAAATTGTTTCGGTCTTGATTTTAATGCGCTTACCCGCTGCCTCGTTATTCCGGTAGCCTCATTATCGCTGAATTTCATAACGATCGATCTGATAAATCGCAATTCTAATAACAAAATCCAGCAGCAGCGAGCAGAAAACAAGCAGTCCGAGGTAATCCAGCGCCACTGCAAAAAGAATGCAGCGCGCAAAGCGCGGGACTTAGTTCTCGCGAGTCTCTGTCCAGCTTAATCCAGGGGGCCGCGCATATTTAGAAAAGTTGGCTCCTACCGTGGACTGCAACGTCGCGGGCAATTTCACTCGCGTCTCGAAAAAGTAATTTCTCGCTCGTAAGCGCGTAATCCTTCGGTCGGTAGGAGCGAGGGGGGGGGGGTGAACAAAAGGCGCGGAGTGCGCCCGTAGGGTTGCCGCCTCCAGGCTCCATTAAGGCGGCTTTGTAAGGAACACAGAGTCAGTCTCTTTCTCTCTCTCTCTCTTTGTTCTTCGGCTCTTGATCTCCAGCGGCGCCCTCCTGTTTACTCTTTCTCTCTTTGGAAAAGTCAGCTCGAGTCTCTCCGTGTGTATAATTTCGTTAATTATTCAGCTGGCCGATTAATTAATCGAAGCCTAGCGAGAAAGCTTTCAGGCTCTCATTTGCCGGAGCTTTGCCGCAAAAATCCCAATGAAATAATTGTGCCCGCCGAGAGAAACACCGTGCTCCTTTTTCTTTTCCCGGCCTAGATGTAGCGCCGGAAATGAGCGAGCCGGCCGCGAGACAGTGAGGAAGACGAAAGGAGTCCAGGCGTGAATTTAAATTTTGCATTAATTACTCGCCCCGAGTCCTTTTTCTCTCTCTCGCTCTTTCTCGCTTGCCGCAGCGCCGCGCTGCTGATTTCCGCGAATTTTCTATCTTCTCTCGGCCGGACGCCTATATAGACTTTTCTCTCTCTTCTTGGCTTTAAAATCTTTTTAATACAAAAATCTCGTTAAGTAAAAAGCGCTCGCAAGCTCGGGACTCCTGAGGTTACAATAGAATTTAATTGTTTTTCACTGGGAGAAGCGTGGTCTTACCTTTTTTTAAGAAAAAAGTTATACGAAATCATTAAATAAAAAATCTCCGCTTTTCTCGCAATACTCAACTAAACCCTGTTCTTACAAGAAGCTGCTACGTATTTATTGCTCACCAAAAGTCATTTAAGACCATACTTTTAAAATCATCTACATTACAAAATCACAGCAATCATTCCACGCATCACAACCAAAAAAGAAAACATTCACCCAGCAATCCCAAACACCAACATATAACCCCTGTCACGCAATCGCTGCCGACAGACGAAACGGCATGATGCCGGTGGCCCAGCTGCGCGTGACGGTAGGCGAGCACGACCAGAGCGGCCCGGAGCTGCCGGGCTCCGTCACCAGCGGCGTCAGCGGCATGATCGTCCACCCGGAATACACGTGCGGAAAGTGGATCTCGGACATTGCTCTGCTCGAGCTCAGCACGCAGATCGAGTGGAACGAGGCGGCGAGGCCGGCCTGTCTGCCGCCCGCCACCGGCCGGCCAGGTTACAGCGCCTACGGTGGAGAGAGCGCGGTGACGG
Source organism: Eupelmus azureus (assembly GCA_030522685.1). NCBI lineage: Eukaryota > Metazoa > Arthropoda > Insecta > Hymenoptera > Eupelmidae > Eupelmus > Eupelmus azureus. Next base: position 27,959 of record JAPYZA010004626.1, on the reverse strand, counting down.
CCGGCTGGGGCTGGCTCGGCGAGGACAAGCAAGTCTGTGAGTACCAGAGATTAACGTTGCTGTTCTTTTTTTCTTTTTAGTTTAGTTTTTGCGTTTTTTTCTTTGAGTGGTTGTAAGGTTTCGTTTGGGCTCGAGTTTCGTTCGCGTTTGAGTGATTCGAGTGGAGATTGTGTCAGACGGGTCACGGACACGCCTTTCAGCGCCGGATCCGCTGAACTTTTAATTTTTTAATCACGACGAAATAGTTTTTCTTTTTAACCAAGTTTGCTGTAACTAATCAAACTTTAGTGATAAAAGTTAGCGCGCAAAATCCAATATTTTTTTCTCCAGCGCCCTCAACTTTACAACCAGCGCGGGAGAGAAAAAAAAGACGTTAAAGCAAAAGGAAAAAAAGAATCGCACCGCTCGCGTAATATACCCTTTAAAATATCTCTCTCCCTTTCCAGATCAGAAAGCCAGCGTTTTGCAGAAGGTCGGGGTTAATGTGATCGAGAACGAGGTGTGCAACGAGTGGTACGCCAGTCAAGGAAAGGCGTACCGCGTGAAATACGGACAGATGTGCGCCGGCCACGAGAGCGGCGGCCGAGACTCTTGCGGGGTAAAAACTTTCAATATTCATAGCGCCCGGAATTCCGTAGCAGGAGATGGCAGCTCTCCTCTTGTTCTATTTTTACGCGCCTAATGAAATTCATTGCTTCTCGATACTTTACGGCTGGGACGTTTTAGCTTTTTTTTTTTCAAGAATCTATTCTGGTGGAGGATTTTGAGGGTGTTTTCGGTTTTTTTCTTTTTAAGGGGTTATTTCATAAAGCATTGAACGTCGTAGTGTTTTGGATAATGTTGAATTTTGAGCGGGTTATTAACTATAGCGCGCTAAAGTGATTGACGTTAAAGCTCGGAAAAGTGAGAAAGCATAATCGAAGCAGAAAAGTAATTAAGCCCTGTCGTGAAAATTATTTGCATGCAACCTGACATCCATATAATCGATTCGCCATGGTTTCGTAGCGCGACAAAGCACCGTTTACCCAATTTCCGTTCCATCAAGAAATTTCACGGAAAAGGGATAATTTTGGATACCCCATTATAACCTTTCTCGGAATACCGTTAATATGCTCTAATCGAAACGCGGTTCAACGGCGATGAGCACAGCGCAACTTACACATTAAATTCAGCCATTCAACTCCGAGCGGATCTCGTTATAGCTTCCAAAAACTATTCCCCACTAATTAGCTAGCCTCACAGTGTATCTACCTTGCGCGCACTAGAGAAGTCTCGAATTATGCTTCGAAACAAAAGCCGACGGGCGAGTAATACGCGTAATTGGCAATTCGGCTTGGTTCGAGTTACGCGCCACTCCCTGAATGCCCGCGGCCAATTAACGGCCATGACGACTGCGCTGGAAATGTATATATGTATAAAGCGGAAAGGTCGGGAGGGTGGGCCTCGAGGGAATTGCCGTTAAGTCTGATCTCTTGTGTTTCAGATTACCGCGAATTATCGCCGCGTTTTCTGCTGGTTTAGGATCGATTGGCCGGCGGTGGGTGTATGTAGGTTATTGGGATGCCGCGAGGAGTTTGTTTGGTCGGCTAGGGACGCGATGTGGTCTAAACTATTTTCGGAATTTCCTCTTTTGGAAATTTAGATTTACTCGATGCTGCAATGTTTTAGAGTAGTAATTTTTGTTAATATAGTATTTATTCTTTTATTGAATGTTCGGGTTAAAAACACATTCAACATTAAACAAAAAAATTGACAAAGATAATGACTTTTTACTCATTATCAAAAAAAGAAAAAAAAAAGAAAAATTCTTTCATAATAACGTCTCGCACTCTGCCAATGCAAAACTACTTTAACATCATCAGCATATATAAGCTTGCGCAGTCTGCAGAGCATAGGCATGGCTCGTTCCAATTTTCGCTTTGTCCTTACGAATGCATTCGCTTGCAAGCTCGATTACAAAAATTGCGTATACCTACCTACGACTAGCCTTTGACGGCTTTTTCGCGATCGATTTCGATTTCGTCACGGTAATTAAGAACGACGTAGATCTGAAATCCCTCTATTTTCGACGTACCTATTTCACCTACAAAAAAAAGGAAAAATTCAGTCGGCTTCACAGAAAAGGCTTGCTGGATCACTTTTTATTTTTAATTGTAATTCATTTCACATCAGCTGGCGGCGATTTACAAAGCAAACGAGTATTTCTTTTTTAATTACGGTACTTTAAATTCCAAGAATTCGTTGGTGCGCTGATTATCAATGAGTTGATGGCTGTCTATCCCTACGTGAATAATTGCTTCAATAATCATGACTCATCGATTTTTACTCTCGTTTTAGGCCGATAGTGGCGGTCCTCTTATGATCGGAGGCAACAAAAAAACAATGGTCATTGGAATTGTTTCGTCAGGCATCGGATGCGCCAGGGAACGACTGCCAGGAATCTACACGAGGGTGTCCGATTTCGTACCGTGGATTCTTAAGAACGCTCAGTTGTAAATTGGACGTCGTTATGTTGCGTTTTGTTATGTTGTTTTGTTTTGTTGTTACGGTAATAATTGATTATTCACAAATTATTTTCGTTTTGTTCGGTAAAGTTACAATTTTATATTAAAGTTGTTCTGATCGCACATTTTAAAAATTAATTATTAATGAAAATTGTCTCTTATAGTTAGAGTATTGTTTAAATTCTTTGAAAAAAACTCAAACCAAAAATCCAGAGTATAATTAGACACCTCGCAAAAGCGTTAAAAAATTTCGCGCGAATACTTTATATTATTGTCGGGGCGAAGCGCGTCTCGTTAAAAAGTCAGGAGACTTTTTTGCCGGGCCCTTTGAGAGCGACGAAACGCGATCCTCGGCTCTCGCGCAGAATGTAGGTCAGCGCGCGGACTCTCCGGGAAACATCCATCCACTGCTGATTCGACAAACGCGCGGCAGGACTGAAAAGTCGACGGCAGCTAGAGCGCAGTCGGCCCGCTGACGAATTTAATTGATTCGCCGTTAATGCGCCGATCGATCTTGAAATTCATTCGGTGATAGTTGTACAATTCGTTGAAATTCTGTCGATTCGAGTTACCGGGACGCTTTTGCATTTTGCGATTGATTTTATTCCGAAGCGCGTGTTGTCGACAAGCGTTAACTGATAATAATTAAGAAACGTTTCGAAATGTGTTTCGATGGAAAACCGTATGCATTGTTGATGTATCGAGTAGTTTTGAAAGAATTAAAATGATCCTGCCGATAGTTCTGTAAATATAAATGTTCTAGTCTATATTTTTCCATGTATATACAAATCAATAAATAAAAATATGTTTGATATGAAAATTTAAATTTGACATGTGTACTTTATTTTACATGATCTGAGCTACGTAAATTGAAGATTTTAAAATATTCAATGCGTAACACTGGTAAATCTAGCAGCCTGTCCATTAAATCCTGCAATTTGTCTTATTGGATTGCAGTACATATAAACATAGTGTTCAGAATACACGCAATCATATAGAATAATCCAATAAGTAAAAACAAATTGCCGTACTTGTGTATTATCGTACTTGTTTTCGCCTTCTCCCGCAGTCAACACTTATACTCATGCAGACTAACTCTCCCCAAATAGTAACGGCTATCAAACGCAACACATCATGCATCTCTCATTCTCCCTCCCCCCCCCCCCTCTCTCTCTCTCTATGGATTCAGTTTTTATCGGCATGATATATCTACTAAGAAAAAGAGTTTGGTGTTGTAGTTCTCTATATATAGAGCGACTTTAAAACAAAAACTTTGGGCATCTAATCAATTATTTGCTAATACACCGGAAAACGTTATTTATAAAAATATCAATTGGCACCAGCAAAGAGTTATTTTCAGTTCTTTATCGTTGCCAAAGATAGTTTATCGCTTCTACAGTAAAACATCCATATTAAAAACAGATAGTATAACTTTTTAAGGAACTTTTAATAAAAATTATTTCCTTAATTAGTTGTTGAATCTGATCACCATATTATTCCGGACTTCAAAAATTACCACGTAATAAAATCATATTTTTTATAATTATTTTTCATATAGTTAGTGATTTCCAAAAAGTATTTGGTTATGTTCTACTTTCAAGTATAAAGCTTTATCAAAAACCAGAACAAGATCAAAATCCTTTAAGGAGTAAAAATCCCAGCTATTATCGTAGGGCTTGTTAAAGTATATTTTTTAAATTAAGAAGTTTGAGTTTCGCAAGAGTCCGGGAGAGCAAAGAAAAAAATTGTTAGGAAAAAAGTCTCGACGATAACTTTGCGCGCGAACGGGTGAAAGGAGGGGGGAGGGGCGAAGTAGGTCGGAAATGGACGACACTCGATGGAGGTCCTCTGCCGAGCGGCAAAGCAAAGTTTTCCGATCGTAAGAATGACTTTCCGACGCACAAATAAATAAATCATCGATTCGCGCCGACATTCGTCAATGTCGTGCGAATTCGCGTTTCTAGTTTCTTTAATCTTTGAATCTTGACAATAGTAGCATCGGTGCTAGCGTCATTGTTAGTGGATAGGTGTATATACTTATTTCGTTTTTCTTTGAAACTTGGCTCCTTTTGCTGGATTGATTTATTATAGTAGCTTTGTTAAAAATAGATATATATTTCGACTTAGGTTGAAAAGTGTTTTAAGCTTTTACTTGTGGGACTATAAATTCTAAGTGCTACAAATTCGGTATTACTTTGAAAGGTAAAAAAAGTAGAAATACAATCCGAGTTCACGCTTGGAAAATTGCCACTAAGTAACCAAGTATAAAAAAGACAATAATTTTATATGTTACAAGTTATTTCGGTTAAACATTTTAAAAATGAAAACACAAGACATTACAAATTTTCTTACCAAAATAACTTTTCCCTCGCTCAAAAAAAAGATCTTCAAAATACTATTTTAGTGTATACAAAATGAATATATATACTTGACACACTTGTTTTCGAGTTACATACAAACTTTAAGTAGTTTTTACTTAAAAAGAAAGAAAAAAGATGAAAGTAAAAAATAGTGAAACAATTAATTCAGAAAAGCTAAGACGACTATACCAAAACTAAAGTATTTATAAATCCCACCCCCAAAAAGTACAGATCAAAGGAAAGTCACTGCCGAGAGCCGGCGGGCGGGAAATTAGAAAAGTTTCGAGTTCGACGATTACCCACGCCGACGATGCGACGTGCTCCTCAAGTCGTTGCGGCATTAACGTTCACCACCTCGTCTTTATTGCGCGAAAATGAAATTTTCCCCGATAGAAAAGAAAGAAGAAAGGGTCGCAGCTCGCGGCACTTTTTTCCCGCGCCCCGCTGGCTGGTATCGAGCTGGGTAATTCTAAAGGAAAATTGAGAAGGAGATAAGCCGCGGTGGTTAGCATTTTGAGGAGGAAATTATTTTTCTATATGAGAAATATTCAGTACCTTTAATGCATCGCTTTATCCGTATCTTACATTATGAAAATTGTAACGGTGAAATTGTGCATTTTTACAGAGTTTCGATTTATGATTTAAGGTCATGGCGAGCGAAAGTGGGCGCAAGATACCAAAAAGCTTTACGGCTTTTCGTCAGATCTTGCAAATGTGATTTTAAGAATCGCAAGTCTGACGCGCTCGTACGCTGAGCGGTTAATGTTTTCCTTTGCGAAGAAACGCGTTAAAAGCCATAAAGCAAGGCAGGCGAGGGGGAAAGGATACGAAGTAGATCCATTTTTCTGCGGGTAAACGAGGCTTGAGGAGCTCTCTGTTTTCTATTTTAAGACTTACTCTTTCTTTTTCCATCATCTCTCTTTTCTTTTTACTTTATTCTTACATCGCTCGCGTCTATACTTATCAATTTCATCATTGTATTGTGATGTAAAATCTTTTTTTATTATTTATGAGATCTTTTTATTAAAGCTAGTACAATAAAAATCTCAAGTTTTTCAATTTTTATTTTGTTGTTTTTAAGCTTTATCAGAATACATCCCTATATATTAATTGGCGCACGTCCCGTTCTGAAGATAAGTATGCCGAAGGCGCTACATATACCATATTAACGTTTGAAATACCTAACTAATAATTATGTTATGCATTTTTTTTATTTTCTCATTATTAGCATTTTCTCATTGTAAGCCGTAAACGATTCTGTTAACTTCATTTCTCTAATTCGCTACCATAATTTTCTAACAAAACATTCATTTAAAACTTGGTTAAATAAAATTCTTCAATTCGTATATTTCTGTCTGTAAATATTAATAAAAAAACTATTGCAAATTTATAAGCGGTCATCGATTAAGTATTTAAATAGGAACAATAAAAAAAATTTCTTTAAAATACTCAAATTGTAAATGTTTTCAATATTTTGAAGTGGATATAAATACATATAAGTTCATCTCTTATATATCAATTTTATCTTACTTACACCTCTATAATCAATTGATGAATGTTCGAAGCCATAATAGCTGCCCCATAGAGATTCGCGGTTCTGATGGATGAAATTGCTTTTCAAAGATGAATTTTTCTTTATAATCTGTGCTATATCAGCGTAAATACGTGAAATCCTAGAAAATTAAAAAGCTCTGTTCATTTCTTGGTTTAAAGTTAATGTTTTATCTACTTTTTATAAATTATATAAGAAAATAACTTTAAATTAACAAATAAATAGAATGATTTGATTTTCCAGAATTTATTTCATGTATTCATGCTAATCAAAAATCTTTTTGTTAATAGTCTGAATTTTTAATAAAATAACTTAAATTTATAAAATTTCTTTTTGAAAACAAAAGAATTTTAATTTAGCATGATTTCTGTGTGACACTGATTAGCGATTGGTGTATATGATGGTTGGTTTTGTTTGCTACTTCCCAAAGTAGTGTTTAACTTAGGGTGTCAAAATTCGAAACTTTGAGATAAAGCTTATATGAATATACGTAAAATTAATGTCGCTGCGATTACACCCAGAGAGAATATATACTTAAGATTATAGTTAAAATTTAGGAATTTGTTTCTTTTTTCATAATCCTATTAAGAGTGTATAATGAAATACTTTTTTATCTCTTTTTACTTTTTTATTTCGATCATTGTGTAGACAAGCATGAAGATTTATTTCGGGTACAATATTGAGAATGATAATAATAACGATTTCATCTCAAAAAGTTTCCTTGAGATATTCTCCTTTTAACGACAGATATTCACAGTAAGCTCCACCTTGTTAAACAAATCAAGTAAATTTACAATTCCAAACAAAAGACATTTATAGCAGTATTAGTGTAGACTCGACCGAATGTTTTTGATGGCAAAAAATTTGTATTGCAAAAATTTTACTCTTTAATTCCTCACTTTGGTACATTTACATTATAACAATGTTTTCAGTCGTGATCACAAGTAAATTTTATACAGTTTATTTAAAATTTAAAATTTGCACTCGATTGCTTTAGCATTGTTATTCTGTCAATGTGGTTTTAATAATTATTCAATATTTTGTATTCCTTTAAGTCTGTTACTCAACGTTTAATCTTTTATGAATAAACATTTCGAATGCAGCACTATGATGTTTTGCGTAATGCCCTGACTTATTTAAAACGAATATTTGCAGCTTTGTAAATGAGACATACATTGGAAAGCATTGGATCTTTTGATCTAATATTTGATCTATAAGCATTGTTATAAGTTGTATAATATAGAAGTTGTTACAGTATTAAAGCTTATTGATATTGCATCCTGTTGACACGAATTTTCAAAATATGCTTTGTGCAATTGAGTATCTGGATACTGTTGATTATAGCCAATGCTCCATATACCGTTGCAAATTGCATTGATATTCGAAACGCGAGTATAAGCTTATAAAGGATTGTATTATGACCTCCAATGATCAAATTAATCTTGAAGTAGGGATATTTCGAATCTCCTATTTAAACAACGAATAATTAAACTCTTTTAGCACCGAACAATAATAAAAAGAGAATGATCGTACTAAATTATGGTAGTTTTCAGATTTATATACTTTCAGAAATTTGTTGGAACAATGTAATCCAGGAAGGAATGAAGATTACATCGATGAATCTTTACTCGTGGTTTAATTGCTACGTCGTTTGTCATCGTGGAATAGTGCAAAAGCAACCATTCGGTTCCAAAATTGGTAATCAATTTTACCTAACGTGTTAGTTTTAAAGAAAAATTGTTTAGACAATTATAAGATGAGAATAAACAAAAATTTATTTTATTTAACAACATTAATTGGTATTTGAATCACATTTTCATACAAAATAGTGTAACAAACATATTTAACGTTCATGATTGTTTTGTTCAAAATAGTCTTGAAAATTAAATGTCAAGTATGTATAACATTTTCATTGTTACGATAACACTTTATTTATCCATTAAAAAAGGTCTTGTTATTTTTTTTAATTTAGTTATGAGATGTAACCAAGATGCGCGACTCGATCTATGATTCTATCCTTTGCGCCTGTGGTAAAATCTACCACGTTTTCATTTGAGGAAAATTTTTTTTTCCGGCGCGAACATACATTTTTGACTTTTTTCAATTCGATTCCGAATAGGTAGAAAATATTACACTACATATATTGTTTAAACTTTCTTTAAAATTTAATAAAATTAATTTAAAAATAACTTAAAAATACTTTGATAATTTTTTAATAACTAAATTGGACGATAGTTTTACAACGATTTATTAAGTTATATAAGTAAAAATCATTATTTTTAATTAAAGGATTTAACTTATGTAAAGAAATCATACCTATGGGTTGCAGATTTTGGCTTAAACTTTCAGATATTTATATATATCAAGTCTTATAAGATTATAAATTACGTTTTAATTAAACCAGATTGATATTTCTTAATCATGCATTCTGAAAAAAGCAAATTAAAACTTTGGTCTTCTGTTGATTTTTTCTCTAATTGTCTTTCTTTCTTGAAACCTACTAATATAACAGTGAAAATGTTCATAATTTGAGCATATTGGAGCTATAACTTATAACAAATTTTATACTTTCAGTTAAATCCGTGAGGTATCTGAAACACTCCTGATAGTTGGACTGAACAGCTACTAATTACTACTCCTAATCATCATATTTGACTGTACACCCCCTTCCAAAACTAATCACTGCTTTCATTTGCGTATTTACTTACACTCCCTCAAGATAAAAATTTTTGCGAGAGATGTAGGTGTCCGAGTGGTACAAGAATGAAATATTTCTTTTCTTTTGTCTTTGTCGTTTTGTTGGGTGTGGGGGGGGGGGGGGGGGGGGGGGGGGGGGGGGGGGGGGGGGGGGGGGGGGGGGGGGGGGGGGGGGGGGGGGTGGCGCTGCCGCTGATGCTGCCGCTGCTACTGCTGGCAGCGGTGCGGTGCGCAGAAGAGCGCGAGAGGAGAGAGCGAGAGTATATCCCCCGAGCAGCGCGCGAGGCTCAGTTGCACACCGAGAGCCGAGCGCGCCGCGCGCTCTCCTAGCATTCCGGAATCATGCCGCGTTGCGTTCAGTGCCACTGCTGCTCGCTCGTACTGGCGCTGCTGCCGCTGCAGCTTCACGTGTGAATTCCTCGATGAGAACGTGAATAGAAATCCCAGAGTTGAAGCTGGTATACATAAACGGTAGCTCTTGTCGATGCGCTCTCGTTTACGCGCGGAGGAGGAGGAAGGAGTGTGCTTTTTTTTATTCACGTGTGATAGTGAGAGTAGTAATAACAGGCGAGGACACAGGGGGATAGGGGGCGGCCGAGTCCTACTTTGACGACAGCGTGGCTCTGCAAATATTTGACGTGGATGGAGCGGACGCGTTTATCTTCCTCCGCTCGCTGTTTATGATGGCTTTCGCGCGAGCGGCCTGAGCTTTTGAAAGGCTTGACACACGCGCGCTCACCACCTACGTGAAAAGGGTTGCACGAGGTGATTATTAAAGGGACTGTAGGCTTTGACTTTTTTTTCTGCTTTTGCGTTGTTTGTTCGGTCGGAGGTGTAGCTGTTAATGGGACTTTTTGCCGTATTGTTTATCGACGCTTTCGCGTTTAATGATTTGCTGAGTGTCGCTTATTCGTCGACGATTTAACTTCTTGTACGAACGTTAAATTTTCATCTAATAACGAACATGTTCTCTTATATTTAAACTGTGATCCGTCCACTACTGAAACACGTGCCATTGCATAAACTAGCATTCTCTGTACACCAAACCGGTAACCATACCCGCGCTCCTAAACCTGCCCAGCATCGCCTCAAAATAAGCACATCCACCAACCATCACCATAAGCACCCATCAACGAAACCCGATCACACGAACGCCAACCAAATTCCGTAAGTGCCATAACGATCAGCCTGCTTCCAATCGCTCTCCTTCCCCTTTCCATTTATCTCTCTCTCTCTCTCTCTCTCTCTTTCTCTTTCACTCTCTCGAAAACGAGAGCCACGCGGAGAGCATCGCAGAGAGCCATTAATTCGCGAGAGGCGCACACACACCCGACGAGTGCGTAATCAATTTAAAAGCGTCAGCCGTATTTTCGCGAAACTCGCGCGCGAGCGAGCAATGATTTATGAGTCGCTCTCCAAATACCGGCTTTGATTCTGTCGCGCGCTCGCGGGGGAATCCTGCAGCCGCCCCCCGCGGAGCTCGATGATTCTTTAACGGGGGCATTTCGCGCGCGGTTGATTTAATGAAAATGCAATTGTGCCGGGAGTGGGATTGCTTGTACTCGCTTTTTATTGACTGAGACTCGCTGTGAGAGATGAGTGGCTTTAGAGGGGAGGCCTTTGGAGATTGTTGGAGGCTCGGTTTGTAAAGGGGAACTGCTGGAGTGGATGTGTGATGAGGTGTGCGCGGTCTTTATTCGTAAGTTCGAGTGAAGATGAATGTGGTCTGCGTTGTTTTCGTTGGGGTATATATTGAGAGTTTTGTTTTGATAATGTATGGTTATTCATATAAAATTGTAGTTTAATAATTGGTTAAATATTTTTTTTATTTTTCTAATTGGAGTTCGCGTAAAGCGCAGTGGACATTCGTTTTTAATAAAAGCTAAAATCAAGTAAAAATATCAATATTTTAATTGTTCCGGCGTTTATAACATTAAAAAGCAAGTAAAGCTCTTAAAAAGAGTAACAATCTAAAGTGTAAAGTCACGTAACTTCCGTCAAAAAAGAAAAAAGAATCTTCAATCACCGACAGCTGGAGGTTTATATAATAACCCAGGCGACAGTCAAAAATCATACCTCCCTTTTTCTCCAACTCCAGCATCCCCCCACGCTACCTATCAGTAATCGAGTCAATTTGAACGCACGATAGGGGAAGGTTTTCATGCTCAGGGTCAACCGCTGCACTGTGTGTTTTCCACGCTGGCTTTCTATCTCGGCCGCTCGTTTTACTACCGGAAATTATGGGAATTTAACGCGACTAGAGGAGGAAGTAAGATAAGGCAAGCGAGCTTGCGCGCGCGTGTAAGCCTTGCGAAAGTAAAGAAGTAGAGCAAGTAAAAAAAAAGGAAAGCGAGGGACGTCAAAAAAAAGTCGGAGAAAAGAAAGAGAGAAAAGTTCGGGCAGACGTAAAAGCGCGAGAGAGCCGAGAGGGAGAAATTCGCGGACGTATCTCGGGCGGGCCAATTATTTTATAATGCCCTTTTCTTTCCTTTCTCCCCGGGCCCCGGCTACTTTTCTCGTGTAATTTTATTATCAGCGGACGCCCAAGTAAGTTTAATAGTCGCTGAATTTCTCCGGGCGCGGAGGAAGTTTGATGACGTGTTTTCGCAGCGCTCGCGCGCGAGCCGCCTTATCTTCCATTCCGTTCGAGAAGGCGAATTTCTCGGCGAACTTGATCGCTCCTCTGGATATTGATGTATAAAAAGAGAGAAGGTCAGACGGCGCTGAGGAACTTTTGATCAAAACACGCGCCCCCGCTTAATTTGATACGACAAGATAAAGTTGTATTTATAACAAGTAGCGCTTGGGAGTGAGCGGGAGTTACGATGCGTATTGTCGGCTGGCGCGTGGCAGACGGTGTAAATAGTCGGCATGAATGAATGTATGAGGATATTGAATGTGTGGGTGTGATTTTTTGGTTTTCGGGATGAAGGAGTGATGAAAGGGGATTAGCGAATTATTTATTGCATTATGGTCGAAATTTTTTATGAGGGTTTGTCAAAAGTAAAAATAATTTCTCATGTGATTATTTAATATGAATATGAGATATTTTATGTTATATCATGAAATCAAAATTTCTGACATTATGGGAATTGATTTAAAATGATGAATATGCGTAAACTTACTATGAAATCTTAAAATGGAATTTTTTATGATTTTCTGGAAATGAGAATTTTTGAGCTAAACAATCTACGTTTTATTCCGATTTTTGATAATTTTGGTCGTAGCAATTATTGTTCCAAATATTGTAAAGTATTTAAAAGTATTGTTTAAAAATTTTGAAATACTGAATTTTATTGGTTGGTAATTTGATTATGCTAGTACATAAGAAGTGCACCTACGCGTTATGAAAAAAATTTTGTCTAATATTCGGTTTATCACCTATAAAATAAGCCTCACGATTCAGCGTAAAATATATTTTATACTTGTATTTAGATTTTCAACTTTAGAAATTCAAAAGAAACATTTTATAATCTTTCCTACTCGAATTTGTTTTTGCCGAGCAGATACCACCTTGCAATCGTACCCGCACCGACCCACATAACGCAAAAAATAATAACGCATCTCCAATAAACTTCTCCAACGCAGCCGGCCTCTCCGTCCCTCCAATCCCCCCGTCGTAAACGAAGCCAGTCCCCGAGTCGCATAACAAGAGCCGCGTAAGCGAAATCGTTTGTCGCTGTATAAACAGGTGTATACGCCGGGGCAGCGGGCGGCGCGGAGGTGTCGTTCCGGCAATTCCGCGTGATTTCCCGGAGGAGCTCGAAAGTGTCCTGCCCGCAGTGCCAAGTGCTCGTGAGAAAGGAGAAAACAGAGTCCCGGTCCAGAGCGCGAGGAAAAAAGCACCCACCCTCTGCAGAGAGGCGAGATAGCCTAGGCGCGATGTACAGGCTGTGATATGCTCGTGGCGTTGAAGTGCGATGTTGTGGCGAAGTGCGGGGCCATCGGATGACGCTGCTGCAGAGGAAGCGAGCCAGGAACGTCGCTACACCAGTGGACCCGCTGTGATATGAGGCGTAGCGATGGGGCGTAGCGGCACCTCGAGGTCGTCCCAGCTCCTGGCGGGCGCCCTCCTCCTGCTGGCCATCCTCGCCCTCGATACATCCGGAGCTACGCGTAAGTTCAAATCTATTTTTTTTTGTATTTGAAGATTGGGTTGGTTGAGACGGTCGCTTGGCTGGTCTGGAAGTCGGCGCACTTAGGTGGGGCTTTAAATATTCGAGGGTTGCGAGAGGTGGCCCAGGCTCTTTTTAGCGCGAATGATACTTACTTTGGACGAGGCGTTTAACGGCTTTTGTGTTTTTGGGGAATAAAGCGAGTGGGCGAATTCGCCGGGGCTTGGCACGATTTTAGTCACGCGTTAAGTGGCTAAAGGTCTTTGCGGAACGAGCGAGAGGGTTATTATGCCCCTGACACTTTACTCACTTTTTACGACAGTCTAATTTTGAAGCTTATAAGGACTGATTTGACATGTGCGCCTTAAAATCTCGTTGAATTTGCAATCACGGAAGCCGCTTCCGTGTACTTTATATTTGACTACATCTCATCCCGCTGCATTAAAACAGGCCAATTCCGAACAAATGTTTAACATCCGTTTCCGATCAAAGCAAATTCGTTCCCCTGTATCGATCCATCACCTTCCACGATAACGCATTGCTCTTCGTCAACGCGCCTGCACGACAGTTTTCCTTTCGTCCCTCCGTTCTCTGCCGGGCTTGTCGCCTACGCCATAAGAAAGACAGATCGGCCAAGCAAACAATGCCAACCTAGTCTCTTTCCTATTAAAAAAAAGCTCAAGGTCTTGCGAGTTTACGGAATCGCTTGGTTCGTTCATTCATGCAATCGCGACAAATGGCCGAGCAGAGCGCGCGCAAATATTTGACCCACAAGTCTGAAAAGCAGCGCGACCTTCGGAGCATCTCGGCGCGAGCACGGGGGAAAAAGCGTGCTTTTTCTTTGAATGGGCGAAGTGTACCAATTCAGCGGCGGCGTGTACATAACGGGAGAGAACAAAGTGTCACTGTTGAAAGAAAACGCGCACTTCAGGGCCGCGCGTTCGTGTAAGCTGGAGTCGGTATGGATTGTGTGAGCGAATGGCTGGGGTTTAAAATGAGGCTGCGTTTTTTTTTTGAGAGGATTAAGTTTGTGCGCTGGTGGAAATTCTAAATAATTTTGTTTTATGCCGAGTTCAAGCTCGTAAACGTTTAAAGGCCAGTGATTTTGTTGGCGATGTTAAGTTTATGTTTTAAAAATGAT
>JAPYZA010004626.1:0-13566 GCA_030522685.1 Eupelmus azureus | reverse complement strand
TTTAAAGTATAAAGTATTATTTATTCAAATTTAATTTACATTAGGGATTATTTTCTTATGCTGTACTTACAGAGCTACTAAAATAATTATTGTAATAGCGGATGAAATCCTCATAGAGCTCATTGACTAATTTTGTACGGCGTACATTTATATTTTATTCCCTTTTTGGGAAATTATTCAAAGTTGTAGGGATACGACCACACATCACGTAATTTCTACTTTCACTATTCAAACATTAAAATTAATCTTTTAATCATATCATCATATCCAGAATTAGGTTCGTTAATTTAACATGCTACTTAATTCAATGAAAATGAAATCAGTAATGATTCAAATTTGTTAGTTATAAATATTCTTCTTTTTGCTAACGTTTTAATTACACACAAACCTTATTAATTTTCTTGACGTAACAAATAACATTATCGATAATCACTTTAGACTAATTAGTCCCTTCTCGCAACGATCTGCATTTTATTAAAAACTTGTCGCCGATTACTTCAGAAACACATCCAATAATAAGCTATTAATACTTTCACAATTTTAAATTCTGTTAACTCAACGTCATTCAATTTTTAATTATACAACACGATTAAATAAACAAAATTATTTCAAGACTCCAGCTTATCAGATAGAAACGAAAGAGTTTTTCGTGCTCACACTCAAAAGGACCCTAGGACTGAGGAAATATAACACAGAAATGAGAATAGTGCAGGAATACGACATTGTACAAGGCGTGTTTCTCTTCATTCTTTTTTTCTTTCTTTTTTTTAATATGAAGTGTTCCATGTAGAGCTTCTCGACTCCTCACCTCCTCCGGACGGTGTCTTGTCTCCGGCGACTGTGCAGTCTTCGACCGTCCTCGTTTTTTTCTCACAAGTATAAAGGACAAATGTAATTGACGTCTGATAAAACTTGACTGTTTCTACTGTTTTAATTAACCGATGTACCCTGTTCTTCGTTCAAACCATTTTGCACTTATTTCTTTTTCAATTTTGCGCATCAACTTATCCAAATTTCAAAAATCCCATTTTTATTCCGCCCGAAAGTATACATTCCTCCCCAACCGAACGTCACACCCACACGCGCGCATACACACAGCTCGGAAAAACCTAAAAGCTGCAAAGTGCGGATCGCCTGTGGGATACGCGTGCGCCGGACAGCTGCGACTGCAAAGGGCCGATGACCGACTAGCAGTCGCAACTGTGCATCCGCTCGTTTTTCGCGCCTCGCTGCTCTAATAAAACTTTTCGAGGCCATTCTGCGCCAGACGCGCGCACCTGCGTATATATCTCCCTCGCTTGCAAATCTTTCTCCTTCTATCTTGCCGCGCGTCTTTTCAGTGCCTCCTGCCTTATTTTTCCCTCGCCTCGTGTTTACCTCCGCCGCTCGAGCGAGCTCGATACTCGCCTTCTTTTTTATTGTTCTCTTTTGCAGCGCGCCCGGCTTTTTTATTTGGCGGGTTTCTCGCGAGATGGCTTGTAGCGTTTCGTTTACGTTTCGCGGAGTTGTCGTTTGTATGTTTGAAATTATTGTGATCGCGCATTCGCGATGTAGACGCGTGGGTGCATATGAAGGTATGTCGAGGGCGGATAAGCAGTTGGCTCTTTTTTGAGCAAAGAGCCGCTAAAAAGTTTCAGAGGCAGTCGAGGGGCTTACTAACGCCTCTACAGCGGCTAGTTTCTTCTTTTTTTGCGGCTGCTTTTAGTTAGGTGGAGATATATGGCTGGAGTGACGAAAAAGTAGAAGTGTACAAGCTCTCCGTCAGTGGGTAAAGGGTTCAACGTCTTTTTTACTGATGTGATACTAATTAACCTACTTTTGAATCTCTAAAAAATGTTCTGTAATTAACTATAATTATTTATAATTATTTTAAATGACGAAAAAAAGTATTCAGTTTCTTTTTAAGTATTAAATAAGCAAAAATGATCATTTTAAAATATTCATGCTATTGATTGATCGAATTAATTAATTAATATGAAATAAGAAAACGTAAGTTTTTTCGGAAATAATCCATTATTTGGTCTCAAAAATAGATTTATATATAAATTTGATTCTAAAATAAATATTTCACTTTTTTGTACCAAAATAAAGAACAAGACTATTTGAGTTATTATCTTCTTAATTATTGTATAAAGTTGACTATATAGAGCACAATCTTAAAAAAAATTAAATCGTATTACCAATGGAATAATTAAGACACATAAATTACGTGGTTAGAATTTTTACATATTGTGATATAGTGAGGTAGTAAAAAGTATAAATATAACTAATAGATACAATAATTTATTACGTAAATTTTTTTATTATTTCTTGCAGATCATAAAAGCTTCCCTGAGGAGCTCGACTAGGATATACTTTTTTTAATTTCTGAAAAACGACTGTAAAAAAAGTATATAACTTATCTCAAATAAACAGACGTTTGGACCCAGCGATATTTACCTTTTAATTATTAAATTCTCCACAGAAAAAAAATTTCAACACATATCGAATCTATTCTTAACCACAACTCCTTTCAACTCTACACACAAGCATACAATATTCCCTTCACATAATAACGAAACGCGAGCTTGCAGCTTTTTCAGACTTCACAAAGTTCGGCACACGGATATACAACGCCCCTAAACGCACTTCGGCCAAGCTCATCTAGCCAGAAGCGTTTCAAGTCCAGCCTGCACTGCACGAGAGAGCCATATATACACAGCTCGGCCTCGCCTTTTGTGTAATGCACGCAAGTATCCGTTTCGCGTTCCCGGAGCCCCGTCCGCCTTACATCATTTAGATCCCATTTAACACAGCGGCCTGAGAGAGCTACACACCTGGCGGAGATTTGTCTCATTATGCGAAACATATGTTGCTGCGCGGCGAGAGCAACGGCCGTGTAATGCAGAATCTCGCGAGCGCGAGTACAATAAGGAGGCTTGCGCCTGGTTATAGCTTGGTTATACCTGCTCGGTGTGCACAGGATGATGGAAAGTTATATGGTTGCGATGGGTCGAGAGGGAAAGAGCGGGTTTATTCAGTGGAGTATTGTTTAATGCGCTAGTGGAAATGGAGATGCGGAGAAAAAGGAGTGAATTTTTAATCAACAAAGAGAGAATATATTTAATCTTTTTAAAATAGTCAGAAATTTTCAGGTCAGGTAGTCTGATATTTTTTGTTCTGGAGAAGTTTCAGTAAACCTTGCTCTGTTTTAAACTGCTGATACTATATTAATTTTAAAATTGGCACAATAGTGCTTTTTTTATTCTGGAATAAATACCAGGAACTGCGCGGAGCGTTTCTGTCGTTTTATTGTTTATTTTTCACTTTTTTTTATGGACAGAGCAGAATGTATATTAGTTTATTGAAGTTCGTTTGCCGATCTAGACTAATGGATTTATAGGAATTTTTATTCTCTTTCCTCTATACCTTTTTGTTTTATATGCTTTATACATATAGATACGCTGAATAACATGTGATCGCATTGACGTTGTGCAGGCGAAGAAAACGACTTTTGCAAAATATAGAAAAATATACTTTTTGTATTTATGTTATAACTAAATTTAGTTTAGAAAGAATTAAAATAAAATATTGGTATGTGAAACGAGAGTTTATTGAAAAATATTTATGCCTTTGACTCACAAAACTATTTATTTTTATTATATGAATTGTTTATTGAGTTTAAAGTGTATTATTTGTATTTTGCTAACAATATTATAACTATCTACTCATTTTATTTATTTGTATTTAAACTTTTCTTTAGACATTTTTTATATGTAATATTTCAATGTTTTAATTTTTTACTTTATTTTTATTTTCCAAGTTTCATAATATTATTGCAAATTTTAATAAAAATATTTACGTTTTTTAAATTCCACGAATATTTTTCCTTCTTCAAAAATAATTTATTATTGAAAAACAAATGATACGAAATGATTTTTGTTTATCAATCATGACGTCGGAAATGTTAATAAAAAGCTTTTAATGTTTGTTATTGTTTTAAATCTTTATAATTTCATTGAACTTTCAAAATATTAAAACAAAAAAGTCAATTATTACCACGTTGTGTTTTTAAAATTCATAAATGCTCCCATAACCCTTTACAAACAGATAGTTATTTAACCCTTTATAAACATCCATAAAATACTATATAATAAGTTCAACAAGTTCGATTCGACATAGCTTCGGCCTCTCCCACCTCGCGTTCGTTTTGGAACAAAGTCAAAATACATAACGATCTAATCCAATAATCCTACCAGCGAACTCTTTTTCACCAAAAAAGAGAAAGAGAGAAAAAGCGCTGCCGCGCCGTGTTCAATATTTATTAATCTTTTTGTATTCGAATCTAAAGTCCTCGGCTCGATCGGATGTGCGCGAGGAAATAAAAACTTGAAAAACTGCCAATACAAGTGCCCGCCTTCACGGCCCCAGCAAAAACGAAGAAAAGCCATTTTCCTCTGCATATCTGATAGGCAGGCGAAAAACAAATTCCAGCAGCGCGACGTTTTTCGCTTCGTTAGCCACTTCTCCCTTCCTCTACCAACTCGCGCGCTTAATCCAAAACTCGATTGGGTCAATTAATCCGTGAAAAACCCAACCCTTTTTCCTCCCTCTTGAATTTTCCAAAGGTCCAGGAGAGCCAGCCGGACAAAGCGCGGGGGGCAAAGAGTCATTAATACAAAGCGCCGCACTGATTAGCCGGCTCCAGGAGCTTGCGCGCAGAGAAAGTCAAGGGGCAAAAGAAAATGGTGGGGGGGGGGGGGGTGGGGGGGGGGGGGGGGGGGGGGGGGGGGAGAGGGACGAGCGAAGAGCGAGCGTCCGTCCACTGTTTACGGCGAATGTCCGTCGTGGTTTTTTGTCTCCGCCGTCTCGCCGGCGCGCGTGTCTGTACGAATAATGGGACGTGTGTGTGTGCGCGCAGGTCCTGGGAGGAAAAACGCAAGTTTTTGGTCGGGGCAAAGGTCGGCCGCTTTCATTTTACGTCTCGCGACTTGGTTTATTTTCCCTTGGCACGGCTGCGCGGCGGTTTGTTTGTTGCTGCGCCGGAGTCTATTGAAATACTGGCGCGCCGGGGAGTGAGTTAAAAGTGTTCACGTGAGCTGTAATTTCCCGGGTGTATTGCGCGAGCTGGAATGCAAAAAGTTCATCGGAGCCGAGTGATATGAATTTTCATTAAAATATATGTATGATTATGTAATTAGTGATGGAACAATGCGCGCGCAATTAGATTATGGCGTAGCGAGAGTATAAATGAGAAGTGTGGATTGAACAGAAGAAGTTTAATAATACTTTGATGTTATTTGCCTTTGATGACTGTTTAATAAGTTTAATGGAAAATCGATAATCACTTACGTTATTCAGGTTATATCATTTAATTATTTTAATTGTTATTTATATAGTCTATGAAATGTACGATCAAATTTCGAAATGGATTCAAAATTTTTTGATGCTTCTTTACTTAACAGCAATAATGAGAAAAACTAAATGAAATCATACAGTATAATCAGAAAGTAGATGATTACTCTTATTTATTTTTTAAGTTAGACCAACAACTTTAGCATTTTTTATACTTTTAACTCGAAAAACGCCTCACCTACATATCCGCTAAACTGCAAGAGTTGATTAACAAAAATCAACAATAGCGACCTCCATAAAGCCCTCACTCCACTAACTTTTAATTCATCGTTAAAAAGCTCGTACACGTAACGCCCCGACCGTAAACGCTCGTTTACGGAAAAACTCGATAAAATCATTCGATCGCCGTCCGAAGCGCGCACGGGCTATAATGTTGCAGTATTAAGCGCGTTTGCCCGTGGACAACATCGGCATCGTTTTGTATGCAGCCGCTTCGGCTGAAGCCGCGCAGCGAGCCCCGAGCTTTCAGATTCCTCGCACAATGACCGTGTGCGTATATATGTACATGTACACCAGCGGCGCTGAGCTATATGCGCCTGCGCACACACAGCCTCGTCGAGTGCATCAATTTTCGTCTGGCTGCGTTATGCGCACGCAATTTGCCGTCGGCTTCATTGATATTGCGCCACTGGCTCTTTCCCTCTCGTTGTTATATTAATGCGTGCATTTTCGCTGACGAGGATGTCTTAAATCCTCTTTTATTCCGATGGTCACTGAGGAAAGGATGTTTGGAGGAATTTTAGAGAATTTTGAGGATAAATTGTACTGTACCTTTTAGTAGAGCTGTTGCGAACCATACGATATTAAAATGCGACTGTTCTTTAAAGAGAAGGGACATTTTATAAGTTAATGTAATGAATTTTATATTATGGTATCGTGAATTTCTTGATAGTAAAACTTTTAGTTTAGAATTGGAATTCTTTTCTCAGTATATAAGTGACCGCTTTATGTTTTGTATTTCTTACTTCATTTTGAAATAGTTTAAAGTACTGGCTTAGCTTTATTTAATAAATATTGGATTTTTATCGCATGAAAGAATTTACAGTAATTGTAATAATATAAAAGAACAATTGAAAAACTATTATTTGAATAATATATGCTAAATATTTTAATATTAAAATTTAATTTATTCTATTTATAATATAATTACAGTAGTTTAATTATAATTTACATATTACAATAGATTTATTTTGTAAACCAAAACAGTATTATTAACACAATTTACATTAGATTTATTAATAAAAATCTTGATGAAAGCATAAAATTAACAATAATTAATTAAACGTACAGCGTAACACAAAAATAACAAATTAAAAGTACTTACTAAATAACCGTAGCCAAACCGGATACATTAACAAAAACTTAACGACCATCAAAAACCACTAAAAAAAAAGAATACAAAAACGCTCGCTCTCAACTCCGAGAAACGAGCGCTCACCACGCGATACACACCCTCGGCAAAGCCAATAAAGCGCCTCGCTCGTCGCAAAAGACCATAATCAGACGCAGAAGCCGGAACGGATCATTCGTACAGCTCCACCCTGCCGCGAACAAATGTGCGACTCGCTCGTTTATTTTTCGCGCGCCGCTCTATATACGTATATATATTCCACATTACACAGCCGCACGGCTGCTGGAAGCGCAGCGCTCCGAGATTTATGTATTTTCGAGGACAGCGCGGGCGGTATCTGCTTTACGACTCGGCAGATGAGCGAAATGGCTTTCTCTCTTTCTCTCCCGCCCTCTGCGGATTGCGTCGCCGATTCTCCCAGCGGGAGATTTTCTCCCGCGTGTGATCGTCGCGTCGACGGGTTTTGGCTTCTCGCTTTTTCTCCCACCCTCCGCGATGCGAGGAGCTGTATCGGATTTCGCGCTATGACTTTTTATCTTGTCGGATGCGCGCCGCTCTTCTCAGGGGGGCTTCGTTTTTCGGTTTGCAATTTAGGTGCTTGGCTGGCGGTGGACGTGTGTGTAGGGGAGGCTTAAAAAATTATAGTTATACGGTGTGTTTTGTAGAAAAGGGAGGAGAGTTTTATTATTGCAGTTTGTTAAGATAGAGATATTAATTATTGTTCTTATATATAAAACTATAATTTGTTGAATATTTTGAACGCGTGTATACCTGCATGAGTGTGTTAGCGTGTTAAACGTGTGTATGAGCGTCAATCTGCGAACTCATGTTTAACCAATCCTCAAACTTATATCCATCACTAAAATTTTAAATTTATTTAGTTATTAAATTTTGTGGCTTTTGCTATATAACTGGTTTAGACCATTTTTCGTGTTTTAATGTTTAGAAGAGCGGAGAAAAAGAATTAAAATTAAACAGTCAGCTAAATCACTTACGGTACTGAATAGTAATATATATTTTTTACCTTTCTGCTCAGTAATTTTTCATGCTTAAAGAAAGTACCATTAGTAAATTAATCTTTATTTTATAAGAGTTATTTATACAAATAAATGGAATAATGCTTTTAATTTAATACTTTTTCATAAAAGGTAAAAAAATAATATTTAAAAATTTTTAAATAAAAATTATTGTTAAGTGATAAAAAATTAATTTTACATGAAAAAAAAGTAAAATGAATTTATTTTTTAATGTATAATAATTTATTATAACCATTATTGTTGTAAAATAAAGATTTATACCTGTGAGATTGGGCATTTGCACCTTTTTTATTCTCCATCATCTGTGAAATAAATTCCACTTTGTATTTACATCCGTCTAAAATGTTTATATGAAATAATTAACTTTTTTAGTATAAATATTCAGTATTACAAAATTTTTATAAATCATTAAAAAATGTCATTGTCAATAAAAGATAAATTTTCTGATTCACGTCCATCAAATAATAAAAAAACCCATTCTTTAAACTTTCGAAATCGTGATAAAATTAGCCTAAAATTAGTATTTACTACAGATCTCTATTGGATTAAAACTTGGCAAAAGCCGTTTTGAAAGAACTTAAACTCCAAAGCTAATTTACTAGAATATCCCATTACTTATTGCAGGCATTACCATTGTAATCCGTTGACAAGACTCCACGCGCGCTCGAGCATTAACTTGTTTAAGTCTGCTTCTCGGAGCATTTACAACTAAGCGAAGTGCAGCGCGCGCGAGCGACAACTTAACGTCGGCTAAAGAAGTAGTAAGGACGCGGCGCAGGCACGGTTCGAAGTTTCATTTGCAAGTTTATTAATGTACGAGTTTTGATCGCAGCCAGGCAGCCTGGCATCTTGTGTACTCGGTCGAGTTTCGAGGGCCATAGTAGTTTCTATCTGCGCGCGTCGCCTGCTCCACCCACGCCCGAGTATAACGACTAAGTTGAAGCACGAAATTGTTGGCATAGGTTTCTCTCTGCGTCAAATGGCACGATGTTGGTATTGCGAGCGGGGCAAGGCCCCCCCCCCCTCAGACTCGACGTCCGATTTTCCGTTGTACGTGCTAATTGTTACTTCCCTTTTGTTTGCCGTTCCGTCAAAGACGAGCGTTCTGCAGAAAGGGTTATATTTGCTTTTTCATTTACGAGCATGTTTGAGCAGAATTGGAGAGTAGGAGTTTGCGGCAATTAATATTTTTTTGCAATTTTGAATTTTGCGATGGAAATGAAGGTTGCACTTTGTGATATAATTTATATGGAATTCTGATGGCTTTGCTTACTTTATACTCAGCTTTGTTGTATTTTTGCTTTGAACCTGTAGATTAGAAAACTTACGTTTATATTAATACACAGAAAAAAAGTGTGAACTATAAATCAGATATCGAACTAATACGTTTACTTACTAATCACGTAAAACAATGCCAAATTCCCCAAACGAACGTAAAAAGATTCGACAAGCAAAATCCGATCTCAATCAACTCCAAACAAAGCCAAATCAATTTCCCACCTTCAAATCTCAAACCAAATCACTACCTTTCAACACACCCAAAACCAGTCCTCCCTCGCATCCAGTACAGCTCTCGGAAACCAGCAAAGCCCATAAGACGGCCAGCTCCCTATCTCTATACCTATCCCTCGAAATGGCAGGGCTCGGGCCGAGAATCGATGCGCCGTCGCATTATCGTTATGTTTACGCTCGGCTAGCCTCGCATACAGTAAACGCTTCCCGCAATGCTGCCGCAGGAATTTCGCCTGGCCGGCCCGTTATAAAATACTCATACGCTGCAGTCGCCCGGCGCTTTTATTCCACGATGCTACGGCTCTAGGCATGGCCAATGACTCGCGTCGGAATTCCGCTCGGCCATTGATTGCGTTTCACTAGTTGCGGATCGGATCGATCGATGCGGCGCGGCGGTGGGAGTGAAGGGTCGTCGGCGATTTTTAAATGCTTCGAGTTAACTCGGAACGATTTTTTAATTGAGTTTGTTTTGTTTTCCGTTGTCTGAAAGTTTTCCATTTGCGAGCGAATGTTTATTTGGAAAAAATATTGGTTTAGGGAAGTGGACTGAGAATGTTATAAATAAATTTGAATTTTTGTAGTTGGGGTCGCCGACGTTTTTGATGATTGTCGTTGAAAAGTTTTTTATTGGCATTGCAATTATGCATGGGATTTAGTTTGTTACGAATTTGAATTTTGCATTTCCAATTTTGAATTCATTTTAAGAATGCAGATAGTCGCTTCTTAATGGAACTTTTAAATATTAGAATAAAATGAAGGATTTTGTGATAATACATTTAAAGTCCGCGAGAAAGAGGGGAGAGCGAGAGAAAGGACTTTTTCAAAAAGCCTTTTAGTGTTTTAAATCATTAGTAATTAAACTCAAACAGTAATTAGGTCGACTGTCGGCAGCTTTTACGCTAGCCAATTAAAGATATTCGTGAAGAACTATATCATCACTTTTGATAAAATGCTTTTATGGCAACGTATTAAAGTGAATTATAAAGTATTAATTATTTTTGTAATATGAATAAGTTATAATTCAATATTATGCGATGATCGTATTTTTTTAATGATTTTGATTTTTATATAAAGCTTTAATATGAAAGTACCATTATTATAAAATGAGAATTTGAAATTTATTCTTCCAATGATATTTTATCGGGTATTAAAACCATAATTCATTGATAGCAGAAGTTTCAGAAATACAATCATTTTTCAAACACATCTGTGATGTAAAAGTAGAACCAGTATCGACATGAACTTAAGGCGCGAAAGAGCGTGTTAATGATGTAATATGATTTTTGATAAATCACCAAATAAGTTCAAACTTACTTTATCAATCATCTAAATAAATGATTGCATTACTATATAAATCTGAAAAAATACATTTTATCTTTCAAAAAACATTTTTGTACCTGTTATTTTTAAATAGATGAATTATATAAAATATTAAAAAATCACTTTAAAAAAATGTTTGACTCTAAAGTTATTTTACAAATACTTTAAACCTTTTCCAAAGACACTAAAGAATTTTAATACCAGTTTAGGATATTACGTTAATCAAGAGCGCAATTCGTCATAGCTGACAGGAAAGCTCTCGCAACTCTGCTAAAATCAGAGTGACATTTAATATTGAAGCTTTGACAGTTGAGCTATTCGTCGTTCAAGATGAATTTGATTACCCAATGTCGCTACCTCTCTGGAGCTCTCGCTTTGAAAGCCAACGTATAATTAAAATAATTCCTGAACATATACGTGTTCATGGAAATGACCGATCACTAAATTTCTTTTTTACCTTTGACGGCGATTGTGTCATATTATAAGTTTATAGGAGGAATTTAATGTCATGAACTTTCAATTAATTTTTTATTCAGATATGTTGTTTGAAATTAGATTTACTGGATTGGTCGACTGGCTAGTGAAATGTTTTTAACAAGATGAAAATTTCATCTGCGGAATAAGTAGTCATTACTTTAAAATGAGCAGACACCTGTGTCAGCTATCTGTTTCGGGATCCTGTGTCTTTCTTAACGTTGCTCACTTTCAAATTCATGAGACAAGATTAAACACAGACATTCGTTCTTTTTAGATCAAAGTACAAAAAAGTTTTTTGATACGTTTTTATTTTCTTGGTGCCAGATTATTAAGTCAGAATATATGAATTACTGAACTGAAAACAATTCTTTATGAATTATACATATTTTAAAAATGCATTCTATTAATTCTTTTAATAACCTAAGAGTACTCTTTTATGATAGATAAACATCTTGTTCCTTAAATTTTCAAATCAACTTTTTCGCATCATCAAATCTCAGTAAGAATGAAAAAAATCTTATTTATCAAAGAATAAAAAAAAACATCAACCAAATAAGCAAAAATCTAGGATCTAAAAACGTCGACTCATCTCGTCGCGATACAATCACTTTTCATTATCCCTCGCCTCGTCTTCCTTTTTAATCTCAAAAGCACGTAACTCGGATCGTCGGAGCAAAAATAAAAGGGCGCCAACGTAAAAAAGAGAAGCAGAGATCTGTCATCCAACGCAAATCCAAAGAGAGGCTGATAAAAAAAAGGAATTGTAGCTCTTTGAAAGTCGATAAGGCTCCGCCAAGAGAGCCGAAATCAAAGGGATTTCCGTGTAACGCGAAGGAAGGACGACTATCAGCCGTTTGAGGGTATTTATCCTAATTGTAATTGCGGAACGGGGATGAGATCGTTTTCCTTTTGCCCCTCTCATTGGAGCGTCGCGGTCGGACTACTGTACCACGTCTCGCCGAGGGGTAAAGGACCCTGATCGTTTATTCAAGATTCTTTTGAGGACGCGCTGCTACTTGCGTTGCCGTTCGATGAGATAGCAAAAGAAGCACGCTGATTAAGCATTGCCTTGCAGAGCAGCAGCAAAGATGAAAAACAGGAATAAAGAAGATAACGGGGAGATCGATGACGAGGAGAAAAAGCATAGGAACTTGCCTCGGGTATAATCAGAAATAGCAAAAAGCTGTAAAAAAAGTGGTCGTCTACGTTGAGAGATCTGGAACTATAATTCACTGGGCAATGTTGAGGGGGGAGCGATATTATTGGAGAGATACTGGATCGGAAAATTCGTGGGTTGTTAGATCATTTTATTACACTTTCCACACCGTTGACTAGCCTTGTTCAAGTTTATCTAAGAGATATTCTCTTTTGTTTTGGATGGTTTGTTTTCATCAGTATAATAGCCAAAACCAATTAGAGCATAAATAAACTGACCTTTATTAAATTTCAAATGAATAACAAGATATTGGTATATACAAGTAAAATGAAGCCGTAAGATGTAAAATAGTTTTTTGTAGCCAAGGACTCTCAATGTAAAGTTTCATTTAGTTGAATAAATTAGTTGAAGCTTGCAAAAGGAAAATATTGAGCCGCGCCGCAACATTCAGCGTCGTAAAAAGCCGCCCCGTAATATCTCGTATATCCGTTAAAAAGCAATAAAATACAAGTCGCAAAGTCAGAAACAAAAGCGTAAACTCAGAAGACCGTACAGACGGCTCTAAAAGTGCACAGCGTCAGCGCAACTCGCGGCGAAATCGTACTTGGAAATAATTGCATTGCCATTAACGAGGGGTTTATGGAAATTTTGCGCGAGCGGCGAATAACGAGCCGTGCTGATTTTGCGCGACAAATTGTCAAGCGGTCGCGTCCGGCCCTCAGACTCCTCGCGAATTTGCATTTAGGAAGGCCGGGCCGCTATCGATCTTTTTTGCTCTCCCACGATGTTTCCATTGCTTTTGCGCGAAACGCGATTTCAGCCCTTTGAAAATGAGCCGACGAGTGTCTGCGTGGATCGAAGTAACGGGTGTTTAAATGAGTTCGAAACGAGCCTTTCTCGAAATTGAAAGGAAGAAATTCGAGCTTGTAATTTGATTTTATCGTTCTCCACGAAATAAATTTAACGTAATTATAGGCGGCCGAAAGTTTGTCTGGGCTTAGATAGGGGTGGGGATTTTCATTAAGAACAGTGCTGAAAAGAATATCTAGTTCGCGCTCTTTTGTATCGAGTTTCACACAAATTGGGAGGACTAATGAGAGCTCGAATGGGATGGTGGGAGTCCTGTTCAAGACTTTAATTCGTTTATTCGGTATAGGATATGTTATGCTCGCAATCACAAAGTTTTATGGATTTTATTAAATTTTTTATGTTTATTTAGATGTATAATATTTAATAGTTATTTCGGAGATTTGATTATTAACCGTGCAATGATTTACGAAGTGAATGTCATATATTTAGTTCGCGATATTGAAGAAAAT